>WHYT01017257.1:206256-229476 GCA_009806455.1 Tetrax tetrax
CGGGGACGGGACATGGACGGACGAACGACACGGACAAATCGCCTAGGGATCATAGCCTTTTAAAATCAGCATTCAGTTTAGAGCAGATATAATCCTAATAAAAGTGCTCTTAATTTTGGTAATCAGCATCTTGTTTACAAGGATACCTGTTTCCTGGAAGATTACAAATACTTCTTCCCTTTCCCTGCCCTAGTATTAATATGTGGAGCAGACTTATTTGAACTATCCAACTATGTATTCATACAACTGTCTTCTCAGATATGACCTCCTCTGGAGGTTGCCCACTAACAGCTGCTGCAATGTAATGAGGCTGCATAGAGATACCTCATTTGAAAATCAGAAATGTGTAGCATGAAAAAATCCCCATGGTTCTAAATCCTTAGCAAGACGGTTCCTAAGCCTGTGTTCCTGCAGGGAATTTACAGCTTGGGGGGAAAAAAAAAGTACTGAAAAGGTCTGTATGACTGGATTTACAGAGACAGAACTGAACTGTTCACTAACGTTGTATAAATGGTGAGGGGGACTTGTTTAAAAACCACCGAATAACCCTCTAAAAATTATTAACTCTTGACAAATGGCATTTGTCTCATTAACATTTTTACATTAATGTAATAATGAATACAATGTCATATTCATTAACAGATTATGACATTATCTCATAATGTATTTTATGTTATGCTTTATTTAGCCTTACTAATAATTTTTGTTCAATGCTAAAATGAAAAATGCCTTTCAAAACAAAACATCAACTAGTTTAATTTTGCAAGTATTGAAAAAACCCTCTTCTATTAAATATCCCTTTTTTTTTTTTTTTTTCTCTTGCCAAAGCTGACCAAATTTACAAGTTGCTTCCCCTCAAAGGTCCATTCCACAGTATTTTAACTGCTCTGCTACATGTTGACACCTTTATCATCTGTGCCTATGGAGTAAGAGGGTCAGACCACTGTTTTCCAAGTGGCTTCTCTGCTGACTGCCCAACTAAAATATGTCCATTCCAGAGGCTAGTGGGAGTATGAAAATGTAATCCTGCAAATGCTCAAATTTGCTGAAAGTAAATAAACAGGAAAGTTGTATTTTGTGTTGTGGTACTCTCCTGTCTCATTATTTAAGGAAAAGAAATGGAAGCTGCAGTTATAACATGAAGATGAAGTGCGCACCTGCAGCTGTATACGGCTCCTGCTGCCCATGGAACAGCCGACCGTGAAAGCTCCTCTGTCGCACTGCCACCTGCTGACGCTCGGAAAGGAGGTGCCAACACAAGAGATGCTCAGAACGAAGATCGCCCATGTTACTGCTGAGACTCACAAACAGGTAACGTCGGGAGTTGGGTCAGAGGCTAAAAGGCTTTAAGATGTATTTTCGTGTTTATGGTCTGTATAGACAAAATAGATGCGTGGAAAAGGAAGAGCTCTGAGTTTCTCTGTCAGGAATGCCTGTATTGAGCAAAGGCAGGCTGTTTGAATTTTTAATCTTTATTCTCATTACAGCAAAATAATATAAAACAGAAAATAAAAGGTTAATTGAAATGAAAAATAAAAAGAATTTAAATAGAAATAAAAATACCACTAGAGCTTGGCATGTCTACATTAAGTGTTTAGTCACACGCTTGTCATCTGTGCCTTTAGCACAGCTCTTAAGATGAAACCCATCTCTGAGCTACTCCTCCAGCTGTGCAGAATAAAACACAAGCCATGGGACTGACTTTGACCAATTTTTTTTTTCACTGGTAACTCTGCCAATGGCCTGAACACAGGTTCTGGTACTAGCTTGTTGCTACATGGTTGGCATGAAGGGGACAAAACTTGCAGATTACACTCTGAGTGTATGTTGGTCCCAGAATTTTAAAAAGTAGGCTTCTGCTTCCTTCAAGTTAGAGGCATCTGCACATCTCTCCAAGCATTGTGTAGTGACTGATGCACTGTGATACAAAACAATTATTTGTTTCACCTCATGAATGGTGTCTGTTTTTCAGACAGTTTCACAACTCCTATTGTTGAATAAGCCTTCTTAGACCTCCATGGGAAGCCTGTCACTCACATTTCCCTGCTTTTACAGAGAGACAATTTTTCCAGGCAGACACAGCTCTAGAGACCCTGTGTATGACTGGTATCCTAACATGCTACTTTGCAGGAGGAATTTGCTGGGTTGTCAGCTCTGAGACACTGCTCTCCAGCCCTGGAAAGGTATTACAGGAAAAGGGACTCCTATCTGACACATAGACTCTGAGGAGCCGTTGCACTTCCTTCTTGCATTGAGCCTGTCTACAAGGTAACTACTGATATTCTTTTACCAGTTCCTCCTTTACTCCATGGGGTAGCAGCCTCTGCTTCAAATGTGAAAGCCATACTTTCAAGTTCTGCTGTTTTGTTTAACATTGTGCTCGCAAATGATCACGCAGCCAACGGCTAGTTTCTTGTTGCTCTTAATTTCAAGTCTAATATTACCTCTCTGCTGAGCAGCAGCAGCAATTTTGTGTATCCTTATAGGACAAGTTCCTAGCACAAAAGAAAACACTAATGTAGCATCTGGTTATAAATTAAGTAGAAGTCAAGGAGATTTTTTTTCTTATTATTTACCAGTCTAGAACAGAGTTATCTGCAAACCCTAAAAGCAATCCTTTCCTAGGAAAAAAAGTAAACCACAGTTTCCAGGGAAGCTACTCACCTTCAATAATTATTTTTTAAACCAGAGCATACCACATAGCAAAATTACTGTTTTCATCAGCTTGTCCCCATTCCTTCTGTCCAGAATTTTGTATCACATGGCAAAAGCTAGCCACCAAACACAGTTGAGAGTATCAGTTCTGCAAATGAGGAATTAAAGAGAAGGGAAGATACATGAGCGCAGTTCAGAGAGCTAGAAGAACATTTGTAGAAAAGCCAGGCTTATCCATGGATAGGGTGTGGCAGCTCGTTAAGCATGCTTATTAGCTATTTGAGGGTACCTGAGTAGTTATCACTGTGGGAAAGCAGCCTTCCTGGATACACACAGTCTCTCTGGCAGAGTAGCTTATAGGAGAACAAGGTCACAGGAGCAGGACTTTACAAATAGACTTGGGAGCTGCAAAAGGAAAAATAATAATAGTTAGTAGAGGACACATCAGAGACAGAAAAAATGTCTGCTTTCATACTTGTGTTGGGAGGATTTTGCTTAATTTCTTTAACCTGAACTTCAGGCTCCATATTTCCTCTAAGATGACAATAAGAGTTGCTACAGGCCGTGCAAGCTACATAACATCCTTGCTGAGAGTGAAGAGAAGTGTTAAACAGGAACTAGGACCAATTTCTGATACTTAAGAAAGTGGCGTTGTCTACAAAGGCTTTGGTGCTGCTTCTGCAGAGAGTGAGAAGAGTAAATCTTCCAAGAAAATTGCCCTTGGTCAATATGTGTTTATGTAATTATATCTTGTCCTTTTATCTGAGGCGGTGTCTGAGTGCGATATTTTCTGGTAAGTGCTATATGTTGAAGACTAACTTTCTATTTTGAAAATATTTGTAAAATTTTTCCTGCAGAACTTCTGTATCATGATCCTTTCATTTGACAAGTTTTGAGTTGATCATGAAAACAATAAATTTCTGTTTATTCTGTAGTAGAAAGTTAATCTGAGGTACAGGAGGGGGAGGAAATAGTATGAGATTATATTTTGCATTCGCCTTTTGACTTCCTCAATCTGATTAGCCTAACATGAATTCTAGTGTGGAGACTGTGTTCAGTCAAGCTGCCTTAAAAATTTTCCTGCACAACATTTTTCTAGTCAGTAGGTGGCATTTAATCAAAATAGCAGCTTCCCAGAGGAACTTTCACATTTGATACTTTTTTCTTCTGGTAAAAAAAAAAAAAAAATGTTCATTTCATCAAGATGTTTGGTTCTGACACTTCCAAACACAAATATTTTCAGTTTTGTTACAATCAATTTTCAAACGTGGCTTATTTTTCCTTGTGATTTTTAAAGTTGATATTGTTTTACTAACTCTGGAATAATTTTGGTGGCATTCAGTTATGCACAGAATTAAAAAAAAAAATTAGTCTATAATTATTTAGAATATTTATGTGATTATACAGTCTAGTGATTTCCCCCTCCCACACACACATACCACTTACTACTTTTAAAGGGGCCTCAAAAGATGAGCAAAGTGAGGGGCTGTCAAGCAGCAGAATGACACTGGCTGTGTAAGGGTTCATAGGAAACTACTTCAAGATTGCACAGATTGGAAAAGGCAGAAAATCACTGCACCGGTCTGACTTCTAAGATGCAGGCTAGTGGATATACTGTCATTCATTCCTGTTTAAACAACAAAAGCATGGTAAAAAAAAAAATCCCAATTTGATTTACAGATTTTTTTTGATAGAGGGAGTTTGTTACAATTTCCAATGAAATGTTTTGAAATAGCAGAATTTCACGTGACAAATTATCTTTACCATGTAACACTGGTATTACTGATGAATCCTTACCAGCGCCAAGGCACAGGTTGGATGCCAGGAAGCACAGTGGTTGGGCTGCAGACTGCCTGGCCTTGCTTGGGTGCAACACCAAGAGAAGGAAATGGATTCCTTTTCTGAGACAAGTTAGGAGCTTGACTCCAGCACCAACACTGCAAACTGCCCCATCTTTTTGGGGATATAACTGCCCATCAGTCATGGTGCCAGAGTAGTCAACGGTGTAACTAGACCTCCCAATCCAGACTAAGAGTGCCCAGGTCCAAGGGGTGCTGGCAGACAATAGACAGAGCAACGTTGCCTCGCAGGTACATCTTTACCAGCTACCAGTCTCATGGCTTCATCAGCATGAGCTCCATTTAACTTAAACCTGAAGTTTAATTATCTGTGCAGGTGCAGAAATATGCAAATTACCTTGCAATCTGCATAGTGTGGTCATACATCAGTAAGTGCTGCCTCATTTTCCTCAGAGGTAGTGGTGCTGCCTGGGGGCAGCAGGCCCTGGGTGGGGAGGCCACCTCTTGAGGGCCCTGGCCCAGGTTGGAGCTCCCTGGCAGCACCAGCAGAAGCTGACTTTTACTTCCCTTCTTCTCAGGGCTCTTCCCTCCAGGAAATACATGGCCAAGAAGTTGGGGTGGCCTTCCTTGCCACTCCAGGCCTCTCCTGTGTGTGTGCCAGAGGGAGAGGAGCTGAGCTGCTCAAGCTCGCAGTCCTGAGGGTTTTCACTTCGTAGTCCGCTGCTTTTGCTTCTTTGGGAAGATTTGCTGAAGGAGCTGAACACCTCCTTCATTGCAGATTTCAAGGTTTGCTGAGAAAAACAATGAGTGAAAATGATCGTTCAGCAATTGGTTTAAATTTTTGCTTTTCTCTGCGGTCTCTCTGTCAGCTTCTGTTCTGCCATTGAAAAGAGAGGAGGAAAATGAAATGCAGCTGCTTCCCTTTATGATGTTAAAGAAATGAAAAGGGATTTGATGAACATTTTTTAATCAACATGCTTTTTATAAAGAAAGAAGATAGCTGGATTTTAGCAGGAAAGGCAAAGAGTGGAATAAAACCTGCAGCTAACTCAACTTTTGGACACTGCAATGTTGAAAAGAACATGTGTTTAACTGGCTTTTTTCCTAGATCGAAGATTATGAGTGTGGAGCAGAAAAATGTATTGTTTCAGTAATCAGCTGCCTTTTATTTCTTATGTCTACAAGGAGAGAAACTTTCTGAAGGGAAAAATACAGGCTTCTTGGCAAAGCTCCATCTCATTTGGGTTTGCAGTTGGGCTGAACTATCAGCCCCTCAGGCAATGGCAACTGCAGGTACTTGCCAGAAGACATTTGCTCTTGGTGTAACCAGTCGGCCCATTTGATGAATCTAATGCAACTGAAACATACTGTAAGTTGGATTTCTGGAGAAAACTGCAGCAGCTGATGTCTAGCCTCAAGCTGGAGAAACGCCATGCTTCCAGCCATTCTGGACAACTAAAATACCTTGGTGTGGGTGGTATTATTAATGAAAAGGAATGAAACAGGGTTTTGCCACTTGTGTGTAGAGGCTGTAGTGGTAAAGAAGACAGAAGTTTAATAAGAGTCAACATAAGGGACATCAATGATGCTGTGAGACAGGTGGACCTTATAACCTTGTAGTTATCTCCAGGTCCTTGCCTCAGGAAGCCCACTGTGTGTCCACCTCAGGCAGAACATCTTATCTCCGCTGGGCCATGCATGATCTACTTAAGAGTGCTGCCCTTATCAGATGGCAGTTTCCAGTCAGTGGTGGCAGAGCTAGCTCTTGAGTCCAGGAGAAATTTTAAACCAGGGTGCAGTTTTCTTTGAACTAGGTGCCTAGAGATAGATACAAATGTGGGAGACATGCCTTATTTTTCCTGTGAGGTTGGGGGGGGAAAGGATGAAGGAGGGATTTTTATCTCAATTTTTGTAGATGGAGGCATAGTGCAAAGGGTTGTTAATATTGACAGCCCAAACCGACAAAGGGCGTTGTGGCACTGTCTCCATTAACTTGTCTTTACCTCTTGAGTTATTTTTACTACAGATAATTTGGTTACAGTTGTTTTGCTCCAGTGAAGCAGAGATGAAGTGGGAGGGTGTGTTGAAACTCTGGACTTTCAGCCCCATCAGCAGTTAGTGCAGCGTGAAAAGGAGAAATGGTGCTTCCTCTGCTGTGTGGATTAGAAATTTACTAATGACTGTATGGCTGCTTGAGTCCTGGCAGCATCTAGTGAGCAGGGCACCACTGGATAGGGAAGGCTCCTGGGAAACAAATCTCTCTGAGCAAACAGCATGGAGGGGTTCCCACAAACAATCTTCTGTTTTGTGGTTTTAAACTGTCACTAAAAGGGCAGAAATGGAGCACATTTAGGCTTGTTTCTGAGTTAGGAGGGAGAAAATTATGTTCTCTCTGTGTTGGTATTAATGTTGTCTTCTTTCTCTGTGCTTCTGCTGTTCATCTCACCTCTGTGGTTTTGGCTAGATTGCAACTGGGAAAGTATCGGCTAATATTTGAACAGCCTAAGGCAGAAAAGTAGTGGACATGTTGGCACAGCCCTTTGCAGGCTGTGTGAGCGTGTTTGGCCTGTGCTCAGAGCTGCCCAGAGCCCTTGCAGCCACATCGGTGCAGCACTGCGCTCAGGCAGATCTACGCGCATCTCGGTGGGGCTCACTAAAGTGGGCAAATGCCAGTTCACTAGAGCAGCCCTGGATGTGGGTAGCTTGATGTGACCTTGCATCTGCTTGGAAAACACCCTGTAGATTATACTTAGTTTAGATAATGCTTTTCAAAACCTGGTCAAGGCTACTGTCTGTACAGTCTGAAGCAGAGTATTTTACTCTGGATCTAAGGCATGTATCTGTTTGCGGCAAAGCTACAGAGCTGCTTAATTCCTGGTATAATCTGTAAAGGGATGAACTAAACCCATTATTTTGCTGCTGCCTCTATGGTTGGTCTTTCTTTCAATAAATACATTTCCACAGTAGGGATGAGAATAATCCTGTGGAACTGTTCTATGCCAGAAACATTGCTACATTGAGAGGGGTCCCTGCTGTGTACAGGCAATCGTTCTCCTGTCTTAATCCTATCGAACAGTGAAATCAGACCCTTCAACACTTACTGCTTCTACCTTCAGAAACATCAGGAGTCTCCAATCTGGATACTGCCCTAGCTTAGCAGGAAGAAAAAGTTAGTTTTCATCCTAAATACATACTTTTTCAGGCATTTGAGTGAAGTAGATGTTAACAGAAAACAGATGGCTCTAACCACCTAGGGTAAAATCCCCTCAGGTCTGTAATGCCATGATCCCACTGATTCTCAAGGTCACCATAAAATCATTGGGGAGAAGCAGTTTAGGAAACACTTGAATTTCCTGTGTAAAAATGTTTAAACTCCACCTCACCTTAAAAACCAATTATAAAGTCTTTCAAATGTGTTATTACTGAGAACAAAAAAAAAGCAACTAGGCAACTGAGTAGTCTTCCCCTAACCCTGTTAGCTAATCTACATTCTTCTGTGTTGTCAGTGAGCTTATAGCGCTTGTTTGCCTCTCTACCACTTTAGTAGAGCATTCAAATATATTTATTTTAAGGGTACTGGATTTGAGGAAGGACTCCAACTGTTGTCAGTTCTTTGGGGACAGCTTGCACAGAGAGCATGAGCTTTCTGGTGCTATATTCCTGTAGTAGTTTGGTAAAGCTTAAATTTAAAACCAAAATGAAACAACAACCCCCTCCCCACACACACACACACTCCTCCTCTTTGTGAATATGGCATGGGGGAAATACCTGGTTTTTCTTGACCCAGGGAGAAGCATGCAGTGCCTGCCAGGTTTGTGTGTAAGCTGAATTGTTTTAAGTCGCTTTGGGTGCTTTGCGGGTCCTAAGCATGTGGTTCATTTGCTCTTCACTTCTGCTTTCCTCAGGAAATAAGTGCTGCAGCTAATCAGGTGATTCATCGTGGAAAGTTTAAAGAACTGAGTGGGAGCTGCTGCAACACCAGGACGCCTAGTAGGACAGAAGCAGTAATGTTCGTTTCTCTGGATGTGGTTATTGACTGCAACAGGAGCTGCTGAATCTAGGAGCCTAGGTATGTCAAGAGATTTTCTGCGAATGAAAATGAATAGAGTGTTAACTGTTGAAGGAAACTGAAGTATTATGTGCAGCTGGTTTGTTGTGGTAGAATCATTTTCAAAGTTCACATTAAACTGCAGTACAAGGAGGAAAAAGGATCAGTAGTTTGCTATGATAATAGCATAGTAGATGTAAGGGGTGTGTCTGTTGCTGCTGCTAGTGAAGACTTGTTAAATTTGGTTTAACTGCATGTCCTTATCTAAGGAGCTGTTGTTTTGAGATGATCAAAATTGCCCTGGTCTTGTTGCTTTGAGTTTGTCGTCCATTGTCCATATTGTCCATGACTGACCAGAAGCATTTTGTTTGCTCTTGAGAAAGGGGTATTACTTCACCTCCAGAAGGATCCCATCTCAAAAGCAGGTATATGCAGTATCTCTGCTTCTCTCTTGCCTGCAGTAGGGGTGTAGGTCCCAGTACAGACCTTGAAGGGACACCATTTGTCACTGACATCTATCTGGATGTTGAGCCATAAGATAAACAGATAACATAAGATCATATAAATAAGATAAATAGGTAATGTAAGATAAATAGATAACAGAAGGATATAAGATAGAGTAACATAAAAGTGTAAATATTTTTGTGATGTTTTTAGATTTGCCTCAGGAAATATGTCAAGTATGATCACTAGACAAAGAACTGATAGATGTAGATAATTTAAGAAAGGCCGGGGGAGCTTAAGGAGGATGAACAGAGATGATTAGGAGGGACAGAGGTTAGAGAATAGTAGATGGACAGTGTCTGGCACAGTGTTCGTTCCAGGGTACTGTAATTTCCTGTGAAGACAGAATGGTGTGAGCCACAAAGAGGGAGTTTGTGATTGAATTGGGAGAGAACTAGAATTTGTGAGATAAAATGGTTCATAAAATAAACAAGCAATGCCTTCTACTACTTGGGTCTGGTATGGTATCAGACAGCTTTCCAGGGGAGGTTGTAGAGTCCCTGTTTTTAGCATTTAAAATGATTGACTGGCATGACTGTTTAATGAACAGTTTTATCTTGGCTGCCAAGGACAGGAAGGGGGTATAAAGAGGTATGATCTGGTGAATTTTTGGGTTACTCTGAGCTGTGTGTTTGAGTCACAGAATCCTGGGTTTTAATACTCAGGAAAAGGCTATGAGGACAAGGAATATTTAAAGCAGGTAGTCATATTACTAGGAGTCTGTCTGATATTTAGTCTAATACACCTACCGTCATCTGGAGAGTTGGAGTAAATAAGGAGGCAAATTTTAGTTCTCTTTTTGCTTTCATATAGATTTTGAGATTAAAGATGTCCATGTACACTCAAATATCTGATTTTTTTTTTTTGCAGATACTTACCATAAAAAGTGGAGCAAACTCTGAAATTTGTTATGAGAGTTGATTGTGTTTTGGTCAACCATCTTGCTATGAGACCTTTCTCCAATAACACATGATTTTAAATGTATAAGTAAACTTCTTGATCTTGGTGCAAATTGGGATTTTGTAGCTGTATGGGATCATTCGCTGGACTGCTAGATAAATATAATAAATATAATTAATATACTATACTATAATTTAATATAATATTTAATTATAATATAATTAAAATGTCATTTAAAAAATCGTGCTTGTTCAGCCAGTAAGCTTTTAATATCAGGACAATAGCTGTCCTTCTGCTAGCTTTGGTCAGGCTTTTCTTCCCTTCTGTCTTACCAGTCTGAAAAGGCATAGCCACATTGCAGTTTGAATTCACACAAGCTTCATTTAGAACAAAAGGGAAAATACATTCGTAAGTTCCACTTCCCCTCTGTTAGCTGACATTACTTTCTGAATGATAGCATCAGGTTTACTTGATATATTTTCACTTTCATGTCTTTTAAAATCTTTATTATTAAGACTTTACCTTTTGTATCATTGTGATATTTATAACTTATCAAAACTGAAATAAGCTGTTGATGGTAGGATAAGCTGACAAATGGTAGGATCTAGAACAGAGCCAGCGTATAAGGCCTTCTCAGAATACCTAAGCTATCCTTAGTACCAAAGATTCTTGAATGCTGGACCTTGTGATATTGTCTGGAAGAATAATTGTCTTCCAGGAGGAACATAAAACACAAAGGATTTAAAAGTCTGAATGAAACTGTACATGCAAGAAAAGACAATTAGGAGAAGGAATATTTAAAGCAGATAGTGCAAGTGGAGACAGAGTAATACTAGAGGACTGATATATAGTGTAATAACCTCTTGTAGTCTAGACAGTTGGAGTAAATCAGGAGGCAAATCATAATCCTCATTTTGCTTTCATGTAGTTCTGGAGACTGAAGATTTCCATGTACACTCAAATGTCTTACATAGTCTGTTACAATTAGGTCTTCATTAATCAAGTTGTGTTTGCGTAGCTGGTTTTAATAGTTTCAGTGGAGAAAGGAAGAATTCTTTCATTACCTAGATTCATAGAGTGAGCATTTTTTGAGTGACCAGCCGTGCTTGCCTTAGCTGTGCCACCAGCACAGTAAATTATGAATGGAAGGAGAGAAAATTGGTAAACATATTTGCAGTGCCATTCAGTGCAGTTCAAGCAGTACCATTGGTCAGTCACTGACCTTCTGAGGCAAGTGTAAGCACGTAATTTCATCTCTTCATGCCTCAATTTCACCATATGTAAAATGCCTATGTAAAGGATTTTGGGCTTCTCTGTACAAATGGCCAAGATGAATGTAGGCACTGGGAGTGACTTACCTTTTACTTGACATTGATTTAGGCTTAGAAGAGTAGCTTGCAAGGTGAGAGAGTTCCCTTAGGAAGAGAATGGTGCCATTTGGGATGCGAGAGCAACTTCATTGAAAAAAGTAACTCTGAACTATGCTCACTGAAGCTCCTAGAACAGTACGCAGGCTTTCTTACCACACTGTACAGCTTCATGATGACTCAAGTGGACTGAAATACAATACCAGGGTTAAGTATAACATATGACAAATGTAACTCCCACACAGTCATGAGGAACAGAGTCTTCCTGTTTACTCTGTGCAGGCAGTCATCACAGTTTTTCTGCTCACAGGGCTGTGTTGTCTTAACACAGATAATTAAGGAAAACAACAGCGAAACACAAAGTATTGTTGAGGTAGGAAGTTCCAGACTGATGTCCTTGGAGACAGATCAAAATTTTGTAGCCCTCCATCTCCTAACAAAAGATGGCGTATGGGCTCTGATAGAGTAAGTTAGCCTCTGCTGCAGTGTGAAAGTCAGCATTGACATCCAAGTATAGCTGTCTGCTGGGACCATCGGCTTGCTGCAGGTGGTGTGGTGCACAGTGATAAGATAATGTTACTCTCTTCATCTCTGCCATATGGAGCTACTGCATGAGTGTGGAAGTGAAACTGGTTCATCTGGCTTGAAGTGGGCAGGATGCAAGCAATAAGCAAGCTGCATAACTGACGGATGACAAAAGAAGAAAATCCCAAATATAGTGTTAGTGTTGGCTAAACTTTCTAAACTAGGTTCATAATAGTATTATTTAAAAATTTATTTTAAGGGGTGTATATATTGGTAGTGCAGGAGATCTGACCCTTTTTTTTTTTTTTTTTTTAAGTTACATTTGCTTTTTGGCACTTTTATTGATGAGCTAGAATGGCAAAGAGACGCTGTAGACAAGGAACCTATTTCCTGTAAATGGAGGTATAGAATCATAGAATGGTGTTTTCTTTGAAGGAGTGTAATGACATGTTAAAGATTCTTCTGGGCTCTTGAAAGACAATATATTTGGTAAGTAAAGTGATGAGCTACATTAATCTTGGTGATAACTGCCCAGCTGCCTGCCCACATTACCATAATTTGTATGTGTCATATTTTGAGTAGTCAGACGATGTCCTAGACACCAATAAGCATATGGCTGATTTTGATGGGAACTGGAGAAGCCTGATTTCCATTGGTGTAAGCATTGTCATGTAGGCTCTGGGTAGCAGACTGAGCTCACAGAAGGCTATGGCAAAGGAGTAAGGTTGCTGTGGATTCAAGGCTGTGTAGTCCCAGAAGACTATGGATGAAAACAGGGCTGTAAAGTAGATGAGAGGACTTGAGGTTAAGATGAGGGTACCAGAAGGATTCCTATACCTGTAGTGCAAGGTGGACCCAAAGTAAGTTCAATTTGGTGGAAGAACCTTCCTTCTTCATTGAGGCTTATCCATTTTAATTTACAGGATCAGCAAAACAGGTAATGTTATAGTGAAAATACCTATGTCTTGTACAGAGCTGTACATCTGCAGTGTAGAAGAGTTAAATATTGCTGCCTGTTTGGGCCAGTACACCCATGTGGGAAATCCTTGGCTTTTCCACGCAGCTACTATTCCAGCCAGTGCTTCAACCCTATTCTAGGTGGGGAATGCATCAGAGCTGTGCAGCTTAGTTTAGCAACCTTACTCAATGAAATGTGTAACCCGGCTCTTGGGTAGTGCTTTTCTGTTGCAGATCTGATGATGGTAATAGTTATGACTTGTTTTACAATGGGGTGACTGAAGTATAGGGAGAGGATCTGGCTCAGTGGCAAAGCTGAGACTGGAATTCAGATTTCCTGCATGGTTTACCAGTTTGTCCTGCTAAAGCCTAGATGAGTTGTGTAGCATATGCATGTGTGTGTCATGGGAGAGGGCTTGTTCCTGTGATTGCAAGGTGGACCCTGCTCTTGTCTAGGGTAGAGTGCTTTGCTGTCAGAATTGGAAAAGAGTCAGTGGCTGCCAACATTTCCATACTTCTAAACTTCCCAATTCCAATAGTTAAAACTGTCAGTGTCTCATTTCATGGGACGGTTAACTGGTAAGAGATGATACTAACCGTAAATAATGCAGTATCTTTAATTTCAGGTCTCATTTCAGCATGGAAAAAGCAACTGAACTCACATGGCAGCTGGAGGATTCACCTGGCAAAGCAGGACAGCAAGAACAAAGCCCTGATGATGGAAACAAAGCAGAAGTGCTGGGACAGCCTGCACACAGCAAGGACAAGCCAGCCCAGAGCCATACCATCCAGTGGGAGACTCTAAGCAGACAGTTTGTAGAGTATGAGCAGGTGGCACCGTTTCTCATCCCAGAGGAGCAAGAGAGAAGGCTGCTGGGCTTTCTTCCCCTCTTCTTAAAGGTTTGTTTTCCTTGTTGTCTTTGGTGCAGATGCTAAGGATGTAAATTTAAGTTTCTGTTGCTCTGTCCGTTCAGTGGCCACCTTAACTGCCAGTGGAGTTAATTGGAGCATGATCCCTTTGGCAGGTGATAATTATTTTTAATCCATTGGGAGCCTGGGGAAACAGTTTCTTGTCCTCCTTTCATCTAACTAACCTGCTACATTAGCATGAGAAAAGTATATGGGGGTACACTGTTTTACTTTTGTGAATTGCTAACTTCTATTCTTGGTGTCAAGGGATGTGTTGAGGAGACAGGTATGTTTTAAAGTGAGTACCCTGTGAAGAGGTCACTTCATGTCTGCCTCATGTATTTTGTTACTTAGCAGGGGGCTGACCGCAGTTTCAGTCTGGGAAAATGTGGCTGTGGCATGCAGCCAGCTAGGGGAAATGCAGGGGTACAGTCTTAAGATGGAATTTTTGGATTAATGACATTGCTGATGTCTAATTTTAGTGTTTAAGACAGGATTTGTGTTATAGATGGGGAAACTGTGGCATGAGGAGAGGAAGGTCATACTGTCAGGGAGGGACACAACTGAGAACTAACCACTTTAGTTAGCAGACTGCCTCACCACATGCTCTAGAGCTTCCTTCAGTCAACAATTTGAGATGGCCGTTTTGAAAGGTGAAACTGTAAGGGCTCTTTAATGAATGGGGGGCCTTATGGGTTGGGATTGTTTACTAGAGTCTGTGAAAGGTACTGGGAACTGATTGAGTGGACCACACAGCGCCAGAATGGCAGAGTTTATACTGATAGGAGCAGAAAACCTGACCTATCTTTAAATGTACTGTGGCTGTGTTGTAGTACAAAGAATGGGTTTTTTTCTCTTGAATTACCTTGGGTATTTAGGGGTATTGAATCTGTGTTTTTACTTTCTCTCACTATGTAAGTCTTTCAGAAAGAAAACAAAAGCTTCTCTTTGGTGAAACCATATTTTAATGATGGCATATTTCAGCCACCTGCACGTGTGAGTTTTCAGTGTTCCTGAGTAACCAAACTCAGATCCATCTGTACCATACCTAGCTGAGTTGGTTTTCTAAAAAGTCATCAGTGGGTAGGTGAGAAAAAATGTTAATGAGATGGTCACTGTTTATGTGGAGCACTGTGAGACATAAAAAGTGATGCTATCTAGTGAGAGGGACGCGTTTGCAGGGAAATCACTGTGCTCAGGACTAAAAAAATATCTTTGGTGTCCATGAGAGTAAAGCAGGAATAACTTGCAGATAGTCATAAACATTTCATTCAGCTGAACGGAGCATGAAAGTATGAAGCTTGGAAGTTCTGGTGCAGAGTAGGACTTAGAAATCACTGTACATGCTGGTGTCGGTTAACAGCACTGAAATTGATCATTCATTGGTGTCAGTGTAATGCAAACAATTGAGTTGCAGGTAGGATCTGATGATGCCTATGGTGAAGAGTTTGCTGTGTCTGAGTACAAGCTTGCCGTGGTCCAAGGCAGTGCAGACAAAATAAATGGAAGGGTCTGAAAAGCCTGGAGCCTCAGAAGTGGCCTTTTCATTTAATCTAAAAGACTCTACAGATATTTTATGATTACTGCAGGAAGCTTTCACTTCTCACCACTTCCTCTCAACTTATGGATTTTTTTACACAGAAGAGTGTTCCTCCTGAACCAGAGGCTGTATTTGAGCCAAAGAGCTGTTGGTCTGTATATGTGCCCATCACTGCAGATGGGACTATGTGTGCTGGGGCAGGCTTGGCTCTCTTAGGGGCTCACCACTGCTATATCAGGTCACAAAAATTCTGACTTTGCAAAGGGGCAGCGTTCCTTCCTCAGTCTTCAAAGAATGCTCTTCAAAGTCAGATCAGAACTCATAATCTGACAGTTTTTTGTATAGGACCACCTTCTTATTCCATGGATTTACTTTTTAAATGGCATGCTGAAAATTGCGCTGTTCTTTTTCTGAGACAGCACAGCAATGTGACACAACCTTTTTGCTTGGAGCAAGAGCCATATATTCTGCTTTTCCTAGGGCTATTTTCAGACCTGTCTTCCTTCATCTTGAAGCTCCATGGAAAATAGACATCCTTAATGCTTTGAGGGTATAAATTAATCCCAGCAAAAATAAGCTTTGCAGTGGAAGATAGTTTTTCCAAACTGCTTCCTCTCCCTCTTGTAAGCAATGTATTAAAGGCTTTTTGTGAAATTCTTCTGCTGAGATTTTCCTGCCTCAAATTTACAATGAAATCAGAATTTTCAGATCTCAAGGTTTCTGATTTCTGTTGCGGCTTTAGATTTTGAGTACCATGTAGTCAACATGAAGTAAGTAAGTATTGACAAGATGAGATTATATAGAACAACTTTAGATTTGCTGACCATTAACTAAGTATGGATAGCAAGAATGCCTTCCATGTGAAGGTCAGTTTTTGGAGTGAAACTTTCAAAGGACTGAGGAAATTGTTACTGAACAAAGATGATGAAAGCTATATAGTCTAGAAGTCTTAGGAATTAAAAATTGGACAGTAAAGCAGGAAATTTATTATTTATCATGAGACATGAGGAATAAACTTCAGTATCAGTAGGTCAAAGGACAGCTGTTCCCCAGGAGGCAAACTGCGTATTGCTAAGGGACTGGCGATGTTGTGTGTATGCGTACCCATCATGTGTTTCCCTTCTGTAGTGCTAAGCTTCCCATGGTTTAAGGTTGTAGAAAGTGATTTCCTGAATTGCAGTAATGCTCACAAAGAGGGGATTTTCAATTCCTAAAGGATTTTTTTGCTACAGAATATATTCAGAATGGCGATATGAATTTCTCATTAGCTTCATACTTGATTTATGCCCCATTATTCCCCTTCACTTTTCTTAGATGTATCAGTGGAACTTTGCAGTGCTTTATAGGTGTCTGGGTTTGGATGTGTGGCTAGAGCATTTTGGACTTGCATAATTGATTCAGGAGTACATTGTGGAGGATCTGACCCTTTAGCTTTGAGTCATCCTGTCCTTCCCCATATGACTTTTACTTCCTTCATGCACCAGCCTTCTGCTTTGTGCTAAGCCCCTAGGCTGCCTTGGGGAAACATATTTCAATTTGACTTGTACATATTATGAAGTTCTTAGAGAAACTACCTTGCTTCCTCCTGTTTAGCAGGGGACTTTGCATAAGTCCTCTCCTTCCTTGGAGAATTTTCATCTCTGGCTTTTCCTTTCCTTGTTTGATCATGCAGATGCTAGTGCATTTCTGTCCTTTCGTCTTAGAGTGCTTTAGCTCTTAGTCAGTTGGCTGGAGAGAGAGGGCTCTTAACCAGGAGCCACCTGGCATGTGGGGGCTCAATACTTACTGATACTTCTTGCTGTAGAAGGAGAAGGTGTAGGAGGAAACTGTTAGCCATCTGCTTGTGATTCAGGCCTAGACTGGGCATTATTTTAATGTGCCCTCTGTATCTTCCCTCTTGGTGCCTCAGAAGGTATCAGAATGTACTATTACATGGCTGGCTTTTGAGCTAGCATCTCTCCATGAAGCATGCAATAGGAAGGACAGATGGCAACAGCAGACACAAGGAACTTGTGGCAGAATGTTAAAACATGTAGAAATGGCCTTAAGAGGAAGAAAGAAAATCAGATTGCATTGATACCATGTTACTTGAGTTTCTCTTTAAGGCAGATGTGCTGGAATAGAGTTCAGGTTGGTATTCTTCCAAACACAGATCTTTTATAGGCTGAAAGATTAATATGGAATTGATTAAGTCTGTTCTTAAAGGAGAGTGTATTCTGGAGTTTGGTATCTGACCCAAAGAAAGATCACCTATAAAATCAAATCAGAACATTAGTGGCCTGATCTGTAGTGAGATGGACTAGCTAAATATTTGCCCAATGGTAGCACTGCTATGAATCTTTGATTACCGCTTTCTCCTGCATATGATCTGAACTTCTAATATTTATCCTGCTCTTTCTGTTAGCAGAAGAGTGAGTACAAGTCCTTTCTGAAGTGTTCAGAGGTTGCCCCTCTTTGAGTCAGAGGGGCAGGAATCTATCACTGCTTTCTTCTGAAAAAGGCTATAGCTTAATGGCAAACATTGTATATTCTTAGGCAGCTGTGGGTTTCTTGTCATTGTATTTGCACAGCTTGTTTCTGTTCTTTACAGATCTTCCCTCACTTCTGTATTGGAAGTGGAAGAATTGGTAGATCCTGCTTCTGCAACTGAGGGGCTCTGAAAATCATTTATGGTCAAAATCTGAAAAAAAAAATATATATATATATTTTTTTTTTTAATATTGTTGATTGAAAATTAATTGATAGGCACACTGTGCGATTGCACTTCACTCTTTTGTATCCCAGAAAAAAAGAGTTCGGTGCAGTTCCAGAGATCAGTGCAGTAAAATGTAGGTGCGTGCCTGATTGCTGACAGATGACCAGCACTTAATGGGGAAAGAAATAGCTTGTCCACAAGCAAAGAAAGAATAAGTAATGGTAGAAAAGGAAATAATGCTTGTAGGGGATCTTCTTTCACAAAGAGTTACAGTGATTTCTTGGCAGACGGTATTATGGGGTGTCTGCTCCAAATTCTCTTTAGAGATGTCTTATTATTATTGTTACCTCCTTTCATCATCTGGCCATGCAGCTTGGTTTTTCTGAGCCTTTAAAAGGAGGAGACTTTTCTAAAGAAAGTTTTCAAGGTTACTGGGGACAGAGGTGTCTCAGCCTGGTATTTAGAGGGAATGCTGCGCTACTGCTAATACATTGATGTGTGTAGCATCAGATGTTCTATGTAAAAGTAATGGTACCTCATTCTTGGAGGCCAGTTGGACGTGGTAGTGTTAGTCTACTGGAATATTTTTTAATTGCTCTTGAATTTTTTTTTTTCCCCCCAAAGCCAAGGCTAAGAAAAATTTGCAAGGAGATCTGTTTGTCTAATTCAGGGCAGGGAACCATCAAGTCTTGCTGCTGTTCCTCCTGTCAGTTTTGCATTTAATTACTTGTCCATTCTTGAACAAGTAATTGATAAACTTATTTATAAATTGTTTATAAACTTGTCTCTAAATTTGTTTTCCTTAGCTAGCTATGCATTTAGGACTATACCTTCCTATTTCAAGGTGCTTATTATTGCATAGGAAATGTTTAGAAATCCTGATCTGGTAAACATTCACTGTCATCATCTCAGTGCTTTAGAAGTGCATCTTTTCCTATATTAGCACCAATCTGTACTCACGATGTAAGTTGGCTCGTAGTGTTGTACATTCCTAGCCAGGCAGGGTTGTCACTCCAGGCCTGATAGCCTACATGTTAACCTCATAGGCAGATGGGTTAGGCAACTCATATTGCTGCAAAATCACATATCTTTTGGGCTAGAATATTGCTGTTTTTTTCAGATCTTTCGCCCATATTTTCTTTTACTTCCTTAGTTTGCAACGAAGATTATTTCTGTTTGGCAAGAAATGCTGATTTTATGAGCCTTACTTTCCTCCCAAAATAGAGTAGGATTGAAAGGCAGAAACTTCATGTATGTATTTTTAAAAAACAAACAACAGTACCCCCACAACACTCCCCCTCACCCCCCCCACAAAAAAAACCAAAAAAAAAAAAAAAACAAACAAACAAAAAAAACCCCAAACCCTCAAAGGATTTTGCCTGTTTGTTCATTCTATGACTTACATAAGTTTATTACTTTAAAGAAATAGTTCAGGTGAATCTTGGCTAATATACTGCTACCTGGGAGCAGTAGTCCTACATTACTTTTTGATGGATCTGTTGCAAACTCTCCATGAGAGCAGCAGTTCCAATCTCGTTTCAGTCTCTAAGTAGCTGAGACTGTGCAATGACTTGCTGAACAGAGAAAATACAATTTTTATTTTTAATTCTTATTTAATTGAAAACTCAGGTTTTTTTTATTGCTAACTTTAGTTTTGGGGAGATCAGTTTTTGCGAAGTGTATACTTTGAAAAATTCTTGGGCAATTGTAGCTGTAACCTCTTCTGGGTACAGGCTGTTAGTTATATTTCAAAGGAGACTAGCATGATTTTGATACAAATAATTAGTGACACAGGGGATATGACAAACATTTACGTTGTTTCATTGTATTCAATGGAGAAGGTAATGCATTATGTGATTCAAAAGGTAGTTCCACATCAAATTCAGTATCTATAGTGTCAGGCTCCTATCTGTCTGTCAAAGACTGCTTGATGGACTGCATTGGCTGGGGAGAGAATTTTGCAGGGGAATGATAGCTTTATGTTTGTTTGTTTATATTTGTTAGTACTGCTCAATCTACCAAAAATATACTGTAATCAGAAAGACATAACATTTACACTTGAATTTCAGGCCTGGGAACAGTCTGCTGGAGTTATTGTATTCCCCAACATTCAGCTGTTAGCCAGTGAGGTTTCTAAGCTTCTCACGAAAGAAATTAAGAGGAACCTCAATGGCAAACCTGCAGGTAATGATCTCGTATGATATCCACTGGATCCACTTATTCTGGGAGTGTGCTGTCATTCAGCTGCTTTCGGTGCTTAACATGAGGGTAATAAAGGGGGAACAGGAAAATGCTAGGTGTAGCAAGCCAGACGTTTTAGTAGATGTCAGTTAGCACTGGTTTTGAATGATTGCACTGAAGATCTAGCCTTGTATGCTGAGCTGACCTTGTTTTTGGAACTTGTGTAGCTGGAAATGTATAATACTGTAGCTATGCAGTAAAAGAGTAGGAGGCTATGCACTATTCTAAGAAGCTTTCTTTAATGAGAAAAATAGTGCTAGCCACGCATGGCTTTCCTGATAGCTGCTGTACATTCTTCACACTGGTCAGCTAGCAGACTTAATGAACTGAGCTGATATTCCTGGTGAAGCTTGTCAGTTTGAAACACGTAGATTACATGAACTGACCTGAGCCTAATGCTGGATCGAAATCCTTTTAGGTCCTTCTGTTCACTTCAGTGCACTCCTACTACTATAATTTTGGTAAATTTGTCAGATCTGTTAAGAAAGGATCAATGCAGCATTTTCATCTTTCATTAAAGAATTAAAGTTTAATGTTTTTGTGGTACCAGAGGAAGCTCGTCTGGCTTTGGAACAATTGCTGAAACAGAAAGGGGAAGCAGAAGGTGGCCATTTGCTCCTGAAATTGGTGTATTTGCTCTCACAGACTGACTTGGTAAGAGAAATTACTACAAAGGGGATTTTTTGTTTGTTTTGTCATGTTTTATTTTTTTCCTTTTTATTTCAGATAAGCTGGATAGTCACCCCAACAATGGAACACCTAAGTCTCATAATGCTTGCATTATCCCCAGTGCTTTGTGCTTCGGCATGCCAAGGGTATACAGTCAGAGGACATATCACTGGGTTTATAGTCCAGGCTTTTCTAAAAGAGGGTAGTAAACGTCCTGTGCTTTCAGATACTCTTTTTGTTTTGATCATCAGGCAGCTGTTTTTTCTTGTGTTTCTCTGACCTTTTTTGTCATAGTATATCACTACTCTTCAACCTTTCTTTGTCACTCTTGTTTATGTATCAAAAAGATGACTAGTAAGGATCTGTCTGTCTGGTAATGCAGTGGTTGGATTTTCCATCCTGATAGTCTCTCACTTTGAAGCATTTCAAAGCATTTCACAAACTCTACTTGTACAGCCATCCTGAATGCAGACTGACATCAGCAGTACAGCCTGCTGATGGGCATTAGGGGTGCATTTATCCCTGACATGAAACTGAACATTTTATCATACTTATTAAGATACATGAAAATAAAATCTTACTATCGACTTCTAGTGGACATGTTCTGTGTCATAAGAAGCTCTATAAAACTATATATAGTTAGTCACAGCATGAAGTTCCTGATGAGGTTTGTGTTTTTCAGATTTAAGACATTGCTATTTTTTATAGCACACAAACGCACAAAGCTTGATTATCACAAACCTCACTTTTCTGTTTAATTTGCTGCTGATTTTTGTTTTGATTATTGTGTGCCAAGCAGGCATGCTGGGACTTCTCTCTACGTTGTACACATCCATACTGAAGATAGGAAGAAACTAAGTGTAACCATGTCTCTTGCATTTATCAGAGCTATAATTAGGAGTGTGTGTGTGCAGTTATTGAATATGTTACAAAAGCAAAGATGTTATAGCTAAATTGCTGCTATGCTGGGTCGAGGAGGGAATGGAGAATTCATGCTTTTAACATACCAGGCTTCTATAGCTGCAGGATGTCCTGTGAACTAATGATAAAGGGCGCACTGTCTGCTCCTGGGCTTATGGCTATTTTAGCTGCTAGTTAGTTTGCAAGTTGCGTGCTTTATCAACTGTAGGTCTCCTTATGCAGGACGTAGTAAGTGTCTCTGTCAAAGCTATAGTTCAGCTAGAATGGGAAGTCCTGGGAACAGCTATGGCAATACATGGTCAGTGTATTTATTTCTGCCAGGTGGGTTTGTACAGCCATGCTATATGATTGCCACACTTGTTTGCCCTAGAGCATTTGTAATGATAAAATCTTCAAGTAGCTGTTTCATCTGCCATGACTATACTTAGTGTGGAGAAACACAGGGAAACTGTTGTCAGCTTCTGGAGGGGATGATTTTTATTTTCCTTGCTTAGAGAACTACGTGGAACATCGTTGGATCTGGCCTTCCAGCTGCTCTGATGCAGTGTCTATACCTTTTCTTTACTGTTCCTCTGAAGAAAACTAGTGATGTAGAGATGAGTGAGGATGACACTCAAACTCAGGAAATGCTTGTTAAGGTAAGATGTGCCTCTGGGAGTTCATTTGCCTTGAGTACTCAGATGTTCACTTCGGCTTTTTAGCTGATCCAAACTGCCCCAAAAAAAGGAGTACATATGGACTGAAAACCATTGAACAAGCATCAGGAGCAGTATGAATCAATCTGAGGTGATGCCATTATATTCCATGTTTTTTTGTTAACCAAAACAACGTGACTTTATAATTGGGGAAAAATATCCATTGAGAATATCCTAGTGGTAGTTTTACTTGTTCATTTCACTGCACCATTTCTCCTAGCACTAGTATCAAACTATAATTCTCCCCCAACGGATTTTTCTTAATTTCCGAGATGTTTGTAGAGGTGATGTCTGTCTGTAGCTGATGTCTGTTTGCTTTTCAGATAATGCTTAACGTGTACAGAGAGGAACAAGGTGTAGAGGAACTTCTGGCAGCTGATAAGCTTCAGTCATTAATTATAGCTACTGCTTCCCTCTGGGACCAGTGTAGCCACTTGTGGAAAGTACCTACAGGCCGTGTGCTGAGAACAATTTCAAAGGCTCAGACTAAAAACAGCATTGTGTACCTACAAGGTTTGGTTTAGTAATTTGACTTCTCCTTTCCAATATCTTTTGGGACAACATCTTGATTGGTTGAGTTACATCCTCATTTCTTCCTAGGCTTTGTTAGAGTAAGGATTTTTTGTTGTTATTAAGAAGTGCAAAGACCATGAGTCTCAATTTCTTAGAAGGAAAAAAAAATAGTTTTATAATCCACAATTTACTGTCAGTATTCCTTGTAATGGAGTAACTGCATATAGTTGTTGTTTTTTTTTTTAAAAAAAAAAAAAAAAAAAAAAAAGGTTATTTTTTTAT
>WHYT01017257.1:229496-257731 GCA_009806455.1 Tetrax tetrax
TATTATTTTTTTTTTTTTTTTAAAAAAAAAAAAAAAAAAAAAAAAAGGCTTCCTGTATGAGATTGAAAGACTGAGGAATAATAGTTCTAAGAGTACTGAACTGTTTAGACATTTTGAAGGTCTCCTGGAAAGACTGGCCATCAGATTAGACAAGAAAACTGGACTTCATTGCTTGGAGCAAGATATGTGTACCCCATTACATAAGCCTCATTGAGCTAAGAATTAATCTGTGAACTCTGCATAGAGTGTGCGATTGACTTAGTACAAGACAATTAAATATGTCAGCCTCCACTTACCTTGTACTTAAGACAGGTGGATTCACTTTATATTAATTGTATATTAGTGGGTGGATTGGAAGTTTATACCCCTGAGACTGAATCAGCTTCTGGGAGTAAAGCAAAGAAATGCATGCATACTTTAAAACCAGAAATATTCTTTATGTAGCCTCTGAGATGAGTGTGATGGTCATATATTCTCTTTTCTTTCTAGAAAAGGATTTAACTGACTCCTATTTTACTGCAAAATAGCTTTTCAAACTTGTTGCTCCATTTTTGTTAGTAACTTTGAACTAATTTTACTGTCAGTTCTTAAATACTTGCTATACTTTTTTTCCCTCCCCCACAGCTGTAGACTGTATTAAAATAGCTATTCAGAACCTCTTTAAACTGGCTGACACCCTACCTGCTTGTGATGTGTGTGAAGCTGCTAGTATTGTCTTGTGCTTTGTGAAAGATTCCTATCCCATATCATCAGCTTTATTAACAGAGTTTGAAAATAATGATGGCTACCAACTCCTGCTAAAAATTTTACTCAGGTAAGTAGAGGGATTTTTAGTGGGCTTCTAGAGGGTGGTAAAAGTTCATTTTCAGAACACATGGTTGTGTCTTTTAAAATATGAATCCATGTAGGTATGCAAAGCCAGTAACAAAGAAAGACTTCAATATTGGGTCTTTCATTGCTGTTTCAGGAAGGGAAGCAGTACGTAACTTCTTCTACTGAAACCATAACAGAAATTAACGGTAGGAGAAGTTAGTTTACAGGTGGGATAGGGACTTACCCAACACAGGACAAAGGTTCTTCATCAATTAGCATTAGAGAGGATGTAGGTCAGAGACGTTTGTCTTGGTTAAGGTGAACTCTTGATCCAGCAATGCAGTCAGCTAGGGAGGGAAACCCGATTTCCTTGCTGTGCAGAAAACGAACAAAACCCACCCAAACTTGTATCTGAAATGGTTTCATTCTTGAGACCTGAGATGAGTGTGAATGTATCAGGACAAATCCCCACTAGTTATCCTAATTAAAAGTACAAAGTAGAATCTTTTTACTCCCCTTGTCTCCTTGCATTGTCTAAACAGGCTCTGAGTTTCCTATGTCAAAACAGTACATTATACCACTTCCCCAGAAGCACTTAGGAGCTTTGTTCTGATTTTCTTTAATATCATATAAAGAGAGTATTTCCAGATCTCCATCTACTGTTGTTTCCATTTGGCTTTGCCTTTTCTTGTACTTCTCCAACACTTGCAAGAACTTTGGTCCCTGACCAGTACATTAGACTGAGGGTGGATATTTTGTAATTTGCATCTAGAGGGCTGTAACTTGAGTCATGGTTCCAAACACATCTGTAGGTAGGTATGATTTCTAATGATTTTTGGATGGCACAAAATTATTAACCTACAACTGGAAAAAGTTTTGTCTTTTTTTTCTAGCAGTGTTTTCTTTAGTTAGCATAGATGGTCTAGCTTTCCCTTATAAATAAGCTGTGTTGAGATGTATTTTTGAAGAAATTCTATGCATATAAGGGCAGAAACACCCAATCTTTATCAGTAAGGGCTATGACTACCTAAGTCTTTTTTAACCTATATAACTATGCTGGAGAGACAGAAACAGCACACAGGTGCTCAGGGCTTCAGTTTAGTCTCCCTTCCCAGCATATACTGTCAGAAAGCAATAGACAGAGAGCTGTTTTCCTGAATGTTTTGTATGACCCAGTTTCCTCTTCTCTGATGTTTGGAATTTCTTTCTCAGGTAAAAAGAATCTTGCTGATCACATTCTTTTCCACCAAAGTGGATGCTATCATTTGCCCTTGTTTTTTTTTTTTTTTTTTCCCTTGTTTAGATTAATCAACAACATATTTAGTTTGTTTTCTTCTGAGATTTTCCTAACTTCCTGTATCAGTTTACTGTTCTGCCACTGGCACATGCCCAGATGTGGCAGTTTTCTTTCAGAATTGACCCGTCTAAGCAGTAGAGAATAGGACGACATGATAAGCAACTCTCTGCCCTTTGACAGGCTCACTTCAGTCTTAACTATGGGAAATCTGGGGTTACAGTTCAAACTATTTCCTTACATAGGAGAGACATGCCATCTTCATGTCTGATTCACAAAGCTCAGGCAATACAATATCTTTTCCCTTCCTAAGAGCTGAGATTTTTCTGTTATTAATCTCAGCGAGTCCCTTACCTTGCCAACTATATGCCTACCTTTTAATGTGAAGTGTCTGTTCTAATTTTTTGTTCTTTCACAAAGTTTCAGTTTTCACTCCCCAAAACAGGCATTCTTTTGGAGAGAATTACCTTTTTTGTTTGTTTGTTTAAGTACACATAACTGGAATAAATGCCAACATTTGTCTTCTGTTTCTTCAGAAGACTTAGTGTCACTTCAGTTTTCTTCTGCAGTTTCTAAGTTTTGTTCTGATTCAGAATGTGCTACCATGGTGTGAAATTACTGTTTGCAAGATGGTTAAACAAGTCACAGAAGTTAGATAAGAAGACAGTAAAATAAACTGAGGAGGAATGAGGAGTAAAATGGGTGCTCAATACCTGGTGGTATATCCAAAATGTTTGGATTATGAAGGCATGAACATATGACTGTTCCATGTTTTGCTCCTAGGTGTGAGGGGTTGCGGCAAAATGAAGGAGACCTCTATGTGGATGAGATCTTGGACATGCTGACTTGTCTTACAACCTGTGGAAAAACTGAACTGAAAGTTTCTGGCAATATTTTACACCCGCAATTACCACACTTTGATTTTGAACGGACACGGTCTTCTGGTACAGTCCGTGTATATATATATATATATGTATATGTGTGTATATATATGTATATGTGGCTATGTAGTTGGGTCATAGAAAAATTAAGCTCTATTCATTATGTGTCTTAAGGTGGAGGAAGGAGTATGAGGTGGCATCTTCTGATCTATGTGCTTAATGCTGCAGGAGCCTGAATGCTACATACATTAAATTGAACTGACTGTGTCAGCTGTAGGGTTTGATCCAAAGGCTGAGAACATGCCTCTCAATCACATCCCTCTTGCCTGTGGCTCCTCTTTCTGCTTTCAGACATCATTTAATATTATAGTTGTGGTGCTTGCAGTCTTCAAAAGCATAGATGTAAAAATGATCTCACTTGGTTTTATCCCACAGGAATGACAGTGAAAAACCTCCAGGCTTTTCAGGTGTTGCAGTCCATTTTCCAGAGAAGTAATGATGAGCATCTGTGTGGAAGAATTTTGGCAGCAATTGGTACCATATGGGCCTGGGACACCGTGAACTTCTTTCTTCTGGAATGGACACTACAACCTATCAACCAGTTTACTGACATTATTCATTTCAAACCACACCCAGTCCAAGTTCAGTTCTTCAGACTGGTGGAGTCCATAGTGCTAGACCTGTCCTATGTCCCCCATGAAATTTTGAAGAAGGTTCAGTATTTGATAAAGGAAAACATAGTGCCATTCTGTACCTTAACAGCTCTCCGGTGCCTTCTCAGCATGACCAAGAAGGACCTGTTATTCAGCGACATATTCCGTGACTCTGGGCTCTTAGGTCTACTGCTGGCACTTTTGAGGAAGCAAGCCAAGGTCCTGAGGAAGTCAGGTACAACTTAATGTCATTCATGATGACTGTTGGAGTAGGCCGATCAATAGGAATGAATTAGTCTCTTCCTACAGTCAATTTACAAATTTTGTATACTGAGTAGTTAGATGTCTGTAAAACAACTGGCCTAAGTTTGTGACATACTAAGCTGAGTCCTCTCCGAAATCTTAACTGTTATTGATCTGTTCACTAGCCTAAACAGTTCTGGGTTGTTCTTCACCACTGTATGATGAATTATTCCGGAGGGTACCATCTATCTCACACTTTTAAACAGGTCTCAATTTGGGATTCTCTAGGATGCCAGCTTGAGAGTAGAGGAAGAACGAGTTTTCCACAGTCCTCTGAAAATAACACTTAATTCTGAGGACTGATGATGGAAAGCAGTTTCTTGAAGTTTGGCTGTATATTACCCACAATTGCTAGCACCCATTGTCATTTGCTGTAGTTATTTCCTAAACAAGAAGGTAATAGTCTTGATGTGGTTACAACTGACTTAAGGGACAGACTCACATACTTAATAATTTATAACTGCTATTTTAAAGAAAGAAAAATGCATAATAACATCTTCTGTACTGTATGAATTGGGAAATGCGTTTAAATTTCAGTGAAATAGTTGTTTAGTAAAGGAGGAGGGACCCAAAGGTACTAGGTTTAACTTCTGATGCAGCAAGCACAATTGAATTATTTATTCCAAGCAACAGAAGCAATATGAATTGCAACAGAAGTTCCAGAGTGCAGACATGCATTGCCTGCAAGGACATTTAAATTTGCATTCTTGAGATCAGAGATTTAGAATTTTTTACAAGATTACTTAGATAAGGATTGTTAAGATAAAGGTTCTTGAAAACTTACCTTCTGATCATGAGCTGGTGCATAGGGGCTTTCTTCTGTGTTTGTATTTATTTTACTGCTTTAGATCACTTGGTGATCTAAATTTTATAGAATGAGTGATTGAATGGCTATGTGATTTGTAAATTTAGACACATGGATGAAGAGGGACAGGTGGGAAGAAACTCTGTGAAGTGATAACTACTTACCTCTTCTGGTTTCCAGAAATTTAGCCTACAAACTTCAAGACTTTTGGATCTAAAAATAACCTACCTTACACTACCTGATCCTGGAGATGTTAGCCTTTAAACATGCAGGGGCTTTCTGCTCTTCACTTTCAGTTTAAGTATTTCAGTACTCCATGATGCTAATAATATTTTACCACTTCATAGCTCATAATCTGTACTATTCTTTTATTTGTGTTTGTTCCTACTAGGTATCACTAAACAGGTAACTCTGTATCAGTTGGGAAGTGGAAACGCCATTATTACCAGTATTGCCTATAATTATACAAGAGATCTGATCTGCAAAGCATAGAATCAGACCTGTATTTCCCAGTCCCAGACTAAACTAGACCCTGATGACTAGACAATGCCCTGTCTGTATTTTGTTGCTCATTTTAGGGTTCAAGTAGTCTGTAAGCAATATTTAAGATAAAATTAGAATTTGCTGGATAACTAGTTTTCCTTTTTGGTTTAATATATTTTAGCTACAGTTAATTGTCTTGTATAAATTTTATTATGACTTTTAATATACTGACAGCTGGAACCCATTTGCCTGATCTGGAAGAAGGTACTGAGAAGGAATTAAGTGCTGTGATGCTGAAGATGGTGGCTGCCCTTACAGTGGGATCTGTGAGGAACACTGGTAAGAAATAACATATAACTTATGAAAGAAATAACATGTAACTTATGAAAGAAATAACATGTGACCTTTGTGATATTTGGTGGTAAGTGGCCATGGTGCCTCTTAAGCAACACTAACAAATTTTCTGACTTTTGTGCTTCAGTGAAAAGTGGAATACAAAAGCCAGAAGTGTAACAGCGTTGCACCAGGAAGAAATGTGGCAAAGATATTCTCATCCTACATAATGAGCCTTGTCCCAGTAGTCACCCTACTTCCTTCATCCGTGTGGATACACTTGAAGTATTTACACAGAAAACACGAACTTATCTTGTGGAAAACAAGACTATGTTTGTTTTCTGTATTATTTGCTTATCCAGATTTTCTTCCATGGTATCTTTTATTTGAAGTCTTGATCAGATCGGATGCGTGCTGAGTGACATCCATACATTTAGTATTGGCATACCTAAGAAATGTATGTGTGGGGAGTCTTATGGAACATAGTAATACAGAAGTGAACTCTTTTGAATACTGGAATCCACTCACTTAATTAACTCCTGAATACTAGGATCATCATGTTTGCTGAATTTTATACAGTGCAAGTATATTGTCACAAACTATCAATCAATCCACTTCATAAACTAGAGAGATGCTTAAGCTGAAAATTAATAAAACATCTTTTCCTTTTCATTCATTATTTTATTGGGAAGTTGTCATTCCTGATGATTAGAAACTATGGTCATCCAGTAATTTTATCCCTAGTTGTTCTTGTGCGATTCAGTTTGTCTTGTTTAGTTTAACCACTCTTCTTGCCTCTCCTGCTGTATTTATAGAAATGTGGCACTTCACACCAACACTGAAAATCTGCCTGTGAAAACTACAAGTAAAGGATTGTTTAAGTAACAAATGATACCATATTTGTCCCTAGTTGTTCTGAAGGACTATGGAATGGTGCCATATATCAAGATATTTTTGGATGATGAGTGCTACAGGAGTGCTACTCTTACCATCTTGGAGCAGCTATCAGTCATCAACTATGAAGAATATATGAGCATTATTATTGGAGCCCTCTGTTCTTCTACTCAAGGGGAACTACATCTGAAACTAGATCTGCTGAAGGTAAGTAATGTGGCTTCCCACTTGGTTGTTGTTTTCTTGGAAACTGCTCGACTTATGTCAAATTGCTCTTAATCTCACCCTCAGCACTGTGGTTTTTTTTAAGAAGGTAAGTACAGAAGAAAAAAGAGCCATGGGTGGTTTTTTTTTTTTTCCTGGTAAATTGGGTGCTTTGATTTTTAGTGATGTGTGTGCAGTCAACACCTTCAGTCAGTATCAGATTGTGAAATATTTTGAAGACATAAATAGTAATGCAGGATGGAGAAATGGAAATGGGAAAGGGCACAGTTGTATGAGCAGTTCTATGTCATGTGACAGAGAAGGAGAAACACATGAATAAAAGTGGAGGAGATGAGGAGGGAAGATGTGAGAAGAGGTAAAGGAGTAAGATTGGAAGGGACAGGGTAGGCATGAGATGAACAACTTGATTCTCGTAAGTTTCCAAGGCTGAAACTTTGCTGTCCTTCTTTTTGTCATCTCTCACATACACCAGTGTCCTGGAAAAAGAGATGTGAAATACTGGAAAGGAGTAGTCTTATGAAAGTTTGGAGGAAGAAATTAACACTAGTCATAGCCTTTATTGTGTTAATAGATGATCTGATCCATAAACAATGAAGCAGGGGAAAGAATCAGTTTGTTTTATTTGGTTTGGATCACAGACATCAAATTGAAAAGCAACAGTGTTAAAAGCACTGATTTAAAGTTTCATTCTACCTTCTCTACCAAGTGTGAACTGAATTCACCTTTCAGCACAATGTAGCAGCTGCTTCTGTAATAAAAGAACCATGTTTCTTTAAACTTTGTCATATTTTTGATTTTTTATAGCTTTGATTTGAAACAGTAAACTTTAACAATATTTGTAGAAAAGTTGAGTATGGTGTCCAAACTAATATGAAAATAAATGCAGCTTCAGTATCTAATTTTGACAAATGATAACTGTATTAAAGCATAATGTAAGCAAATGAATTTATTATCTACCTCCATTGGGACTGTGATTGTGTTACACACAAATTCAGATTGATTTGCTAATATATATTTTGCTGTTAAAGCCTGAGCCCAAATGCAATTAGCACTGCCGTATTCCAGCATGGCACGTGGACAATTATGAGGAATAACAAATAATGGAATGTGAAATAAATTCTGTTAGCGTTAACTGAGTTAGGGGATTTCCAGCAGACATCAGTTTTATAGATTCAGGACAGAGGAATACTAACTCATAGGCGATTAAATTCTAACTGAATTAGAGCTGGAGGAAATGTGGTTACTGTTGACCTTCTCTGAAATGTGTTAAAGCCATCCTGGTAACTTCAACTCTGAGTTATTAAATTTACTCCCTGTTCAGAAGTCTCTGCCTGGTTTGATACATTATCATACAAAATTGAATGACAGTAATAGAGTTCCCCCTCCCCCTCCAGTTCTGACAAGCCTTTCTCACAGTCCTAGAGCCTGTTACAGGGAGATATATTTATGTTAGAAACTATTCCTCTTCAGCAGGTTGTGAAATGAACCTCTTTCATTGGATATCTGTTGTGAAACTTTATATGTAAAATTAACCCTTTCCAATGTGAAAAGGTACAACCTCAAATTTGAAAGATCCCTGGTGCCTGACAGAGCATCATATTTACAAAATGAGTTGTGCAACATCCCAAAAACCTGCAGTGGATTGTATTCAAATACAGTAGACTGTTTCCTTGCAAGCTCTTTTTTTCTCACTAATGTTACTTCCACAATTACAACTCTTAATAACTTCTCTAGATTTGTTTTTACATGGCAAACCTATAGCATTCAAAATTTACAAGTAGTATAGGTTGGGTTTTATGCATGCATAATATTGTCAAGTGGCAACCTTATTTAAGCCCACGGAAGTTAGAGAAAATCTGACGAGTTTTTTATCTTGGGATCTGACTCTTTATGACTTTTTTCTTCCAAAGTGTTGTGCAAACTTTAAAAATACTTCTGCTGAGAAAGGGAATTATTATTGCCTTTCTTAATGAGGAGAGCCTGCCTGTTGCAGTATTCTTTGGGCCATCCTGTGTCACTGCTTTTTTTTTTTTTTGGAAAGGGTTTGCTCAGTCATATGAGCAAAAGTCTAGTGTGTCTTCTACTGTGTATTCATGGTTGTAGGAAGACTTGCCTGCAGACAGCTGTGCCTTCTTCTCACTTTCTGTATGAGGTTCTTTACAGGTGAATCTCCAATTTATTTAAGGCAAAGGCAGGTTTCTTGAGTGAGCACTGTTCCCTACTTGGAGGTCTGATTATGTGGGTTACTCCTGAGGGTGCCTTAAAATTTTGGTTGTTTGACTCATTGGATATATGACGGAAGGGATGAGGAGAAAAGTTGTGCAGTGACAAGCTTTACTTTGACCAATTATTATTTTTTTTTTCTTCAAAGAGGGAAATTTCAGTGGAAGAATGTTGGTACGAACTTGGAATTTTAAAATATTCTAAAGCTTTTTTGTCCCTTGGTTTAAGTTCTCCTTTTGTCTCCTTTCTTCCCAATGTTTGTAGTCACTCCTAAGGATACTGGAGAGTCCCAAGAGCCATTCAGCTTTCAGAACCTGCAGTGGGTTCAATGGACTCCTGTCCCTCCTCTCAGACATGGAAGGTGCATTGCAGGACCCTCCATCTGGGCTGTGGACAACAGTTGGACAGAATTGCATATTGGAGCTTGTTTTCTACACTCTTCAGGGGATAACAGCAGCCCTGCACTTGGACCCTGTCAACAGCAACTTCTTCCAGAGGAACGGTCTCTTTGAAAAGATGGCAGAGGATCTTGGGTCACTTGGATGCTTCGGGACTCAAGGAGAATGGCAAATCTCTCTGAGCCTTGAGAAGACAAGGACGTTTGCAGAATTCTTGGATGCAGCTTTCTGCTCTTCAGAACCTTTCCCAATGTGGCTAAAGAGCTGCATATGGATTCTGAATTTTCTTGATCACATGGTCAAAGGAACTCTCCATCTAGAGAGCTACTTCAAGGACAGAAAGCCAGAGACTGAAGATGCATCAAGAGATGATCACGAGGGACCCCACACTGAAGACGACCATCCTGTTGCTTTCAAAAGACCAGGCAACAAATTACCTTCCTCTGCCTATAGGCTATGGGGAAACCCTGAAGAGAAGTAAGTCTTTATTTACTACAGGAAATATGATAGTAAGACTGGTATTTGCATCTTATATGCTAGTAAACTGAGGTAAGGTGTGACATAATGTGCCTAGAACAAACAAATTAGTGCCACAGTCCCAACTTCAAGGCCTTCAGATAGCAGAAACCACCTCTTTTTGAAAGGTAAATGGTGGTAAATATTGGGCATAAGTGTTCAGTGGAGCGGTGGAACACAGCTCCAAGAGTTGCAGAGTTTGTGCTGGAGGTTCTGACACATGGAATGTGGGAGCAGGAATGGGCTCTAAGGAAAGGGTTGCTAGGACTTGAAGCTTGCCTATAATCTCTGCTTTAATCTGTCCTGATAAATTTTGACTTTTTCAGTTTTGTGGAAAGCTGAGTGGCAGGCTGAGTAAGTATTTCTGGTCATATCTGTACTTGTTGGAAGCAATTAGAAAAACCTGCAGTAGATTTCTTTGTTCCTTGTGCAACTGATTTTAAATTAGTCATGGAGATGTTTGCTCCCTATCACCACTCTTTGAATTACACTGGGAGCTTCTGGTTAGATACTCAGTGCTGGGAAGAGGACTTGGTGGCTCAGGAGGAATGAATATTCTTTTCAAAGTAGATCTTTCTAGTCCCATTTGAGATAATGTGGGTCAATGTGCGAAGAGCATATGGATGGCGGCAGTTGTGAGAAGTCCATAGCCTGTAAATTAAGTGTGGGTTTAAGGGAGGCTCAAGGAAAGTAAGGGAGAAAGACCAGATCAGTGGCAATGTTGGGAAGGCTATGGCTCTGTCTTCTGCTTGTCTTTCTCAAGTTACTAGATCTAAAACATAAAGCAAAGCTTCCTAGGTCCTTGTGTTGTTTTGCCTGCTGAGCTGTGAGGCTGTCCGGTAACTTGAATGAATACGACTTGTGGAGAAATTAATCGTGTAAATTTGCATCCCTTCAGTTCACAGTGTCTGGTTTGGGACAGTTCGGCTTTGGTTCTGGGATATGAAGGCACAAAAGGAAGCCAGATTAGCTAGATGTGGCTGGAGAGTGTCCAGGACAAGTATATGCAAACATAGCAAAGGAACGTGTACTGGCAAGCTTCAGGCCACACAGCCTGTATCCTTTTCCAGCAGTAAATTTTCTGAAAATAAAAATAAAAAATGAAGTTCCCAGATTTCCCGCAAGCCTGTGGTTCCCCTGATGCAGCTTCCTCTTAGCTCTACTCCGTGTTCACACTTCCTCCCGAAGGCTTCAGCCTGGGACCATGCAACTTGAAAGGAGGAACTTGAGCACAGTCAATGTAGGTCGCCTGTGATGCCCTATCCTGCAAGATGTGTTTAGCATCATTGAAGAGGGGGGAAAGGAGGTGATCCTACTGGAGCCTGTGACTGAAACAGGAAAATCAGCCTTTTAACTGGATAGTATTCTACCCCCTTACACTGTCCTGTGGTCAGCAATGCTGCAAGCTGCTGGGCTACAGAGGAATAGACCCTTACATTCCCATCTGAAAAACAGCCCTCTGTGTTCCTGTTCCTGCATTACTGTTTGAAACACTTCTGTGACAGACAGGGTCTCAGTTTTTCCTTTTGTTTGTGGTGATTAGAGATAGCTTGCTGCAAGCTGTGTCAACTGAGGCTAATCTCTCTTTGGGAGAGAAGCCCATCTTCATGCCCACCCTAGCAGAATGGCTGCTGCAGCTGCTGTTACCTTAGACTCACTGCATTAATGGCTCTTCAGGATCTTTGCAGCATCTCATTTTGTCTCCAAATGCTCTTATTTGTCTTGTTTTTAAGTAGCAGCCAGTCCAGAGCAGATTTGGGCTTCGCACTGTGGTACTAGTAGGGAACATAAAGTGGAATCATGGGGCTGACTGGATAGTCCTGAGGCAGGAAAGCAAGAGATGGGATATTGGCAGGAGTAAAGAGTTGGTACATGGAGATAGCTTTTGTAGTAAGACAAGCCAGAAAATGAGGGCCTTTTGGAAAACCACAGAGAAGGATGGAGATAAGCTTTATATAATATTCTTAGAGGGGAGCAAGAGTGCAGTGCTGGCAGGGAAGTTGAGGTGTAGTTCGATGCTGGTCAGGAACTCTGGATTTTCCTTCTTAACAGCCCTGGAGACTGCTAAACCTGCCAGACAGTGCTCAAAAATAAGATGTCTCATTATAGTTATGGCAATTTCTTAGCCATTTAGTGATTTTATTTGATTTTTTTTTTAAAGGATTGCTTTCTGTTATTGTCTTCTGATATTCTCATTTTGTTAGCTCACATTTTAACTTTACTACACATCACATGGGTTATAAAAAAAAATTCTCTATATGACAGAAAAATTTTAATGTTCAGAGGTAACCATATTTCTTCAGTGCTGAAGTCTTTAGGAGGACTGCTGTGCATTGGAAGAACTGGACACACTGCCTGACAATGTATTTTTACAGGGCTAGAGATGGAAATTTGAGTTTAATTGAAGGTTCAGGAAGTCAGTCCTTGAATACAGTGGCTTAGGCTAAAAATTAGCTTATTCTGGGGAGCACAGCTATGGCAGTGGCTGAAATGTCAATCCTATTGATTCTAGTGGCCCTGCATTTTTCTCTTTGAAGGGGGTTAGGGGTTTTTCGGGCAGATGGGAGGACAGCAGTGTGTGCGTTTTTCTTGTTTGACACTTAAAAAATCACCCACGTTCATGTCAAGTATAGGTATGTGTCCACACTGGAGCCACTGCTGCAGTAAATATTTATACCAGATCTGATTTTGATTAATTACACAGAAAATATTGCAAATGAGCAATTTCTTTGAACGTTTGAGGGTGCAGTAAGAATTATTTGTCACTGTGTGGCGGTGTGCTACACGTTACTTGCTGCTCTGAGGTATCAGATCGGCCTTTTGGAAGTGGCTAACGTGTTAATTAAAGCCTTTTTACCCTCCATTAGGTCCCTTGTAAAAGCTTTTTTTTATGCTCACTCTTTTACTTGTACGCTTTGTTTTATATAGTCTATAAGGCATATTGTGCTTTATTTTTTACTCTAATTGTGGTTGTTAGATGTTGCTTTTGCTTTTCTCACAAGATCTATTTGGGACAGATGTTTCTGACAGTGCACATCACGGCTCCAGTCAGAGATGCACTTAGAAATGCTGATGAGACTCTGAACATGATGAGCCTGCAGTGCCTAAAATAGTTACTGCTATGCTGTAGCTTCATCTTTGAGGTATATCTGACCTCTATCTTGCATCATGGTGTAAGCAGATCTCTGTGGTAACTCTGATGCCCCAGTTCCTTCCTGCACCTGAATGTACGAAGATGATACATGGCAAAAATGGAAACTGGTAGGAAAGCACAGAATTTAACTTTCTTTTACTAGTTTAGGCAGATTCTGTTGGAAGGAAAGGGCAGTATCCTGATTTCATCAAGACTGTCTCATCTTTGCTTATTGCTGTTATGTTTTGAAAGTAGAGAAGTTATTGTTTGACCACAGTTGCAAAAAGATTGAAAATAGAAAATATAACACTAGTTCTGGGCTCATGCATCAGAGTTCCTCTTGTTGTCTGTTCTCTGTACTTCAAGTACCTGCAAAGACAAAGTTTATTTAGAGAAGCTGCTGCACATCTTTGAATGTGCAGGTCACTGAGATGTGACCTCATGAGCAAGTTATGTCCTCTCTTTGTTACTTTAAGGAGGCTTCCAGCTGTTTCAGGTAATCTGAATTGTTTGCTTAGCTTCAAATGCTGAGCCTGGTTACTACTAGGAGGATTTGATGCTGTACTCTGGTGGACCCTCTTTGCTGTCATTAATTATAATTATGATGATAAGTCTTATGTGTCTTTTTCCTGCAGGTGGGAAGTGGGAGACTGCACCATTGTACATCCAGGTGCTGTCTGTGTTATGGTGAGGTTGCTGCCAAAGCTGTACAAAGAGGGACACTCTCAGGTGAGTCTGAACATATCATAGTGCTATCTAAATAGTGCCTGCTACTTTTTTGTAGCCTAATTTCCAATAATTGCTTACTCTTTGCAGATATGGAAGTACTAAAATTTACCTAGAACACTGGCAGGAGGAACAGTGCAAATTTCACTGAGTCAACAGATAGAAGAACAACAAGGGCTCATGGCTATCAGTTTAACTAAGTGTTTCTCTACCTCTCTGATGCAGTGCATGGGTCTTGGTCCCAGAATACTTACTGCAAAGGCACAAGTATAGAAGTCTAGCCACCAGAACAGTCAGGCTTTTTAGGTCTATTAGTCCATAAACTTTCAGTGCAGTTTAGAATCTGCTTTTCTTTGTCAAACTTTCCATACACACACACAGTGAACAAGCATATTGCCTGTATTGTGTCTGCTATCTCGTCTAAAATACTTGAATACAGTTAAAGTACACACGGAGGGATTGAAACCAGATTATTCATCCAGAGCTATGGAAGGTGGGAGCGCAACTAACTGCTGGCACATCCCAACTCTGTGTAGTGGAACCATGCCATCAGCTAGTGAAATTTTGTTAATTACAGTAATTAATATCTGAAAAACAAGTAGAACAGTTAATTGGGTGAGAGAGTGGCATCAGGAAACACTCAAAGTTGCCTCGAGGGCTGAGCTCTGAGAGAAAGCCTCTCAGGCCCTCAGTAGATGGCAGTGTTTTTAAAAATATGAAGGACTAGAGCACAAATTCCAGCAATTTCAATTGTTTATTTAAGTGCATTGCTCTTTTCTCCTTTCTCACTCCCTTTTTTTTTAGTCAACAAGAAATTATTACTGATAGTGTTTGTTTAGTATTACTGTTGTGAATAGGATTGCCTCAGATAAAATGGGACCATTGTTATGCTGGGTCCTGAGTCAGACTCTGGCTAGGAGTTAACACATGTCCTGAAGAGTTTTTCACCAAATGACCCACAAAAAGGATAGAGGAAAAATATAATTGTTCTGGCTAATTCTATTGGAAAGTGGGTGTGAGAATGAGTGGAACCTCATGTCCCGTAGCTTGGGCGGCTCACTGATGCTGCCAGGTAGTGACACAAAAGGCTGGATTTTAGTACCTTTAATCATAACATACAGCACTTCATGAACCCTTGTGCAATGAGGTGCTACTTGGAAGAGGGGGGTCAGGCAAGATCTGATGCTAAAGGTAGACCTTAATGGCTAGTGAAGGGAAGCTGCTTGGTAGAAGTATAATAACTGAAGGAATTTCTCTTTGAATAGATATATTCTGTCCCAAACAGTGTACTATTTTTTCTTTTCATGCAACAGTGTTTGACAGCTATATGAGAGATTAAATAATTTATTTGTGAGTGGAGCTTTTTTACTATAGACTTTCATTCAAAAATCTGAAGGCACTTCTTGCTGTGAGTTTAAGACTGAGTCAAATAGTACATTGTTGTTTGGTTTTTTTTAGGAGCAGTGATGAAGAACAGACAGTAACTCATCTCTTTCTGCTTGTTTTAGAGCTGTCATAGATCGGTTAGGCCCAGGTGTTGAGGAGTAATCTGGAAAAATCTTCACAGTCGGTTCAGGTCATGTGCAAATCCTTCACTTTCACAGAAATGGCGATGGGAAAGCACTACTTTTACAGAAACACTAATGGAACTCAATAAAATGAATGTACTTTGATTCTGACCCTCAGAGATAATATCCATTTTGTGCCAAATTTGCAGCTTCACAGTGATGACCTTTCTCAGACCCAAGCAGTGATGGGCTGAAGCTATGCTGAGCCTATCAGCATAGAAAAAACAGTAGCAGACAGTAAAACAGGTGGTCTTGCACTTCAGCTATTTCTTCTGACTATGTAGAATGGCAATTAAAAGCTGAGAAGAATAGATTTGTGGTTATTACTGCCATGTGGATATTACTGCCGTTCCAACATATGATCAAAACTCATTCGAATATCATATGGGTATGAAAATCATATGGGTATTTAAACCCTCCAAGAGATGGTCTCTGACTCAGTAAACTTATTTAGATTATATTGCTCATGTTCATGCCTAGGACTAGTACTAAGCCAGTTCCCATCAGACTGCATACACTTTGACCAAATACAAGGTCAATTTTCCTTTTATTAATAGGCTGCCGGTTCAGTGATGAAAGATAGTATTATCACATGTTTCAAAAACGAAGTAAAATGAGACAGGTTCACATCCACTTTAGATATGTGGCTCAGGATATTCACAGGGGTGGGTTTTTTTCCTACCTTAAAAATAAAAAAAAAAAGTTTCCTCTCAGACTTATCTCATCCTCGTCTGGCACTTTGGAACTGTGGCTTTTAAGACTCCAGACTGTCATGCCAGATCTTTCCCGTTTATGATGTCAGATAAGGAGATCTCTTAGATCATACAAGATTGGGTAAAGGGAAGAAAAGAACTTCTGAGAAGAGAATCAAAGCATGATTCAGTTCTGTGTCATTATACTGGCATATTTCTTGTGAATATAACAAAAAATCCTCACATGATTCATTATGTAAATTCTCTATACTTTGGTTAAATAATACTATTGCTTCCACAGCTGGATTTAGCCTCTCTATTTTCATTCGTGTCTCTCCTGTGATGAGCTGCTGTCATACTGTTGTAAAACTAAAATATTGTGCATCAGTAAGGACTTTACACCTTTTTAAAAGACAATTATCTCTGTTTTAAATTTAGCCTAAACTAGTTGTTCTCACTGTAGATGTTAGCAGCATGACACTTTCCGAGTATTTGCACTTCTTAAAAACATAAATTATTATTAAACTGAAAAGGTCAGTGACATAGTTATATATGGCCCACAGAAGACTGTGTGACCTTTGAGATTTGTCTGCCTTTAGACTTCTATTGCTGATATCAATGCTAGCTGTTAATATAACAGTAAATTCCTAAATTACTGCACTGAATTGTTTGCACAAGGAAATTCTTTGGGTATTTGGCCAGAGCTTCATTTTCCTTTGGGTTGTGCAGCCAAGGCTTTGGGAGAAAGGGAAGGAGAATAGACCAGAACTCTGGTAGGAGGAAGGAGACTAGGAACACCCTGGCAGTGGATCCTCCAGCCTGGGCTGATAGCTGAAGGTCACCTCTTTCCTCTGAGCACTTTCCTGCAGGCTTTGCTCCAGCCTTGTCTCCTGAGGGATTTTTCTTTGCTGAGCCAAATTACAGCAAAATTATTCCTGCAAGAAAATGCACAGCCTATCTACATATTCTTTTCCAAGGTTATTTTGGGGCTTTTATTAAGAAGTTTGCTTGTTCATTGATCAACCATCTTCTGAAGCTTTCAGTGTTTATACAGACCAAGCAATTTTCTTCCTGTGTTTCTAACCCCACAGCCTGCTCTTTTATTTGTCCTGTTTATCTTGCTATGGAATTTCTCCTTAATAAGCAGCTAGTGTCTCTAAAGTTGCACTAAAATCTTGGTAATGTACCCTGGCTTGAAGAGATAGGAACTCTGTCAAGAATCCCTGGTTAACTGTGCCAAAGATCTTTTTCTACTTTGTCTTGTTTTTCTACTGCATGGTAGCTTAGAAAAAAATGAGGAGACGCTGCATTTACCTAATAGTGTAGGGGAAAAAAATACTGCAACTAAATATAATTCGGCAAGCAAGAGATCTGTCAGACCATCAGAACTGACAAGACAGTTTTTAACCTTATGAAGAGATTTTGTTGCCTAGCTTCAAATGGTCAAGACTTGCTAGTCTTTTTTCTCTAAAGGCAATAGTAGCCCTGGTATTCATACGAGGAAAGCTCTGTAGCTTCTTTTACACGCAAGCTGTACCAAAAGGAAATGTGAAAAACGTGATGGGGATTTTATAATTTATATGGGGGATTTAACTAGGCGCTATCTAGGTCCATGTTTTTGGAAATGTAGAAACAGTTCATGCAGTTTATAGTGCTTTTTTCCCTATCTACTTGCAAGGAGTACATGAACACAAGGTATTCTGTAACTTTGTAAAACCCAGTTATACATACTGTCAGCAAAGTAAGTTTTGCTTCTTAAGGGCAGTGGGTGACAGTTAATGAGCAAAATATTGTGATAGAATGGGAATGTGCTTACAGCTGGGAACTGTGCAGCAGGAATTTGAGCTGTGATAAATTTATGATTTTTTTTTTTTATAACACTTTAAGGGAAAATAATTCCAAAGATTATTTTCAAAAGTGACTCAAACTCTATAGACAATGGGTTTTAAGCTGATGGATGTCTACTTTGTCTTTTGAAAGCACCATGTATAACTTCCTGAAAGTGCTACTTTCAGTGCCTTGATTTCTTCACTAGTAAAACTAAATCTCTCTAGTATGTTAGGAAGTTAATTCGAATTTTCTGTGAAGGACTTCTAGCTTTTGAAGGGAGAGGTACTCTGAGGTTGAAAATTAAGTTTGCTTTTTGCAATTGCACACAGAATTATTGCTGTATGATTCCTAAACCTAAGGAGATTACATCCTTTTGAAGTGAACTCGCACTACTAAAAGTTTGAAGTTCTTTCTCATCTTGAACATAGCATAATTGCTTTGAAGACAAATAATGCATTAAATTCAGCTGTCAAGTTTTGAAACTATGGGCTCTTAGGAACAAGAATCTACGAACTCCTTAAGCAGACTGGGCAAATTGCTAGGTGATATTTTGCCCTTAAAACTCTAATCTGAGGCAGAGCTGTGAGCCCAGTACCTTCTAACTGCACCTTCAATGTCCTGATTCATGGTGCAAGTAGTATGTTAGGAAAATCAATCCATGGATATAGAAACACACAGCCTGTTTTCCTGGCCGCCATTAATATTTCCACTAAAATCTCATTTTACTGGAACTAACATCCATGAAAACAGTACATTTCATTCAAAACAAGACAATGCTGGTATTGAAAAAGCTGCTCAGCTAATGAAAACAGTCATTTTTTTGTATGCCATTATGCTTTATTTGATTTATTTTGGACTAAACTAGTAGTTTCGCTTAGTCAAGACCTATGCCCTTCTCTGCTTTGTCATGGTTTTATACATCTAGATACTTTCCTACATCCAGTCAAAAATTAAGCAAAATAGTAATGAAAAGATCCAGAAAGTTATGTAAGGCTTTGATACACCATAGCAGTAAATGCCTCTCTGAAGAACAGTGTAGTTTAGTCTGGAGGATTGTTTCTATATGTAATGACATGCACAGTGAAACTTATATCAGTGGAATGAAGTCATTCAGAAAGAAGAAAATGTTATTCAAAGAACCCACCCTTCAAATATCAAAAATAGCAGTTGAATTTACAAAAACAGTGTGTGTTGCATTGAATGTGCTAGTATTATTGTCTCAGTGTTGCTGTTGAGGCTTTTGGTTGCTGAGCACTTTGAAAACAAATTGGTTGCTGGCTTTGAAATTGTCCTGTACTGGTTTTATTTGATCTGGATGTGAAAGGGCTGAACTTCTCTTTACACTTAATAAGCTAACTTACTCTAAATCCAGTGAAGTTGCTTCTCCTTCATGTTAGAAAATCAAATCCCAATGTTCTTATCGGTGTGTCTGTCACCATGGCTGTCCTTTTCTTTAAAAGTTTGCCTACTTATTTCCTAGAAGAGTCTATGAGAAAGCCAAAGAGCTCTTGAGGGTAGGGAACACTTCATCTTTTTAAGATTTGTCTTTAAATATATGATGCACAGTTACTTTTCTGTGAAATCTAATTAGGTCAGTGGGGTGGGTTCCATTTCTAATTGGGAAGAAATTACTCTAAAGATTATTTATGAGAATTGAGATAGTTCTTTAAGACTATTAAGAAGCAATAATGAAGTAAACCTTCAGTTCAGCAAAACATGGCGAGAAGTGCTTAAAATTAAATGTTTCATGATATTGATAGACACAGTTTTCTTTAAGAACAGTGCTTTCGTAACAAAGAGTAGGTCATGTCAATATGCCTCTTCATGTGCTCAATGTTAAATATATTCTGGGTTACTGTATTGGTCTTGGAGCTTATGCCTAGTAACCTGCCCTTGGTGACCGTCCCTTCTTTTGAATGACAGCTGATTACTCTCCTCCTTCACTGCCATAGTGTTGTGGCAGGCAAGCTCAGGTGTGCGTGACTGAGCACCTACTCATATGGATGTATGCACACTGTTCAAGTGCAGAGCTTTGTAGAACAGCCATGCAGTTGTACTTCAGCCTTTGGCCTTAGAGGCTTCTTTTCTGTGCTAGATTTCTACACCCAGAGATTTGACAATTGGGGGAAAAAAAGAAACCAAAAGAAATCAATCACCATGTACAGTTTTAGTTCCAGCGAACTGATTTCAGTACTGTGTCCATTTCAGCTTTCACAGGAAATCCAGTGTGCTGTGGTTGATCATATCCAGTCCCTCGTGAAGTCAGAGAAGAGTCGCCAGGTGATGTGTGGATCTGGCTTGCTGAGCACCATCATAACTTCCTGTCAGGATGCCTTCCGCAATGGGAGCCATCCACTGCATCTGCCCCTCACTAGAGTGTTTGAGAAGCTTGCATCACAGGCTATTGAGCCAGATGTGTTAAGGTATCAGATTGTGTCTAATGGAACCAATTTGCTTTAGTGGTGCAAATTTTTTGCAAAGTTTGTGTAATAATTGGATACTTCATGTAGTGCTCTAATTCAGCAAGACTTGGCCTTTTGTTTCAAGTCTCAGTTAATACTACTTACATATTGATCACAGGGTATATGCTTAAATGACTTACTGAAGATTATATGAGTCTGTAGTGTTCTGCTACATCATCTCTGCAGAGATTGTAAAGCTATTTATGAATGATAACTAAATAAATAACTGCAAAACAAGTAGGGTTACTCTCTCCTGGTATTCACATGGCAAAGCTGTTTCCTGAAGAGTAAAGGTGATTTTTTTCTTAGTTCAGATCCATGTCAATGACAGCTGCAGAAATAAAAAGTGTAGTCGTCTTTCTTAGTCTCTGTTGTCTCTACTTTGAGGATGTGCTTTCTTCTTTAATGCTAACGCATGCTAGGCATGAGAGTACGTAACAGAGATCAGAGTGCAGATGAAGTTAGATATGCAGTGCAAGATTGGATTTATTTTACTCAAAAATAGAACAGAATTTCTTTAAAAAAAACCAACCATAAAACCCAAACAAACTCAAAAAAAACCCCACAGATTTTTTTTTTCTGAAAAATTAGTATTATTCAAAAGTATTGCTGAAGGAAATAAATCTTTGATTTTATTCAATAGGAAAACCTTGAAAAGGGGGAGCTTAAAGCAAAACAAATATTTGATGATACAATGGAAAGCATTCCTTCTGTTTTATTTGAGATGTCTTTGAAATTTGGTATCCAATAAGAAAGTTGTTTTACAGAGGGCTGAGCTATATTTGCATGGTTACTATGGCTCCAAAGTTTCTGGCTTGATTGTTTTCCTCTTTTGTTTGCTTTTTTTTTTTTTTTTTTTTTTCCCATGTTAGACAATTTCTTCAATTGGGAGGTTCTCCACCACTACCTTCCAGGCCTAGCACAAACAAGACTAAGGCCCTTTCATGTCAGGGGAGTGATTCAGCTAACACAGCTTGGAATGAAGGTAAGCACACAATGAACAGCCTGTGACTGGGTTACAGATGTCTGTGTAATGACTGTTGAAGTAGATTGCTTCAAGACAATCACAGTGAAGGTGGGGTATGCCTGAATGTTTTAGACTGGATATTGCCCAGGTTGGGTGATACTTGATCAACACTGAGAGCTGATCAGTGTTGACCAGCAGAGACCAAATTATAATATGTGTGCTGAAGCCAGATGATGGTATAGACTCAGACTTTGCTGGATCAGACATGAAAGTGATCTGTAAGAACACTAAGCATATTCCACAAACATGGGGGAGTGTCTCCTGGGATTGCTGCATGTTTTCCCTGTAGTTTATAGCTAGAAATAGAATAAAGACATGAATAAAGAGCACTGCTTTTTGTAATCCTTAGGATATCATAGTAGTCTGCCTTGCTTATACAGGCTATTTTCCATCCAAGTCCTTTCTCTCTTCTAACATATCTTGCAGGTGAAAGGCTACAGCAATAGTATTTGGTGCTTAAGTTCTTCTCATGCCTATGAGACACCTGATACAGCATGGTGCAAATTTGGGTCTTATGTTCTTTGCAATCATTCTTCAGATCCTCTCCCACACGTTGGTTTTAATCATTTTGTTATGGCAGAATTGAAAGGTTTGTGTATAAGAAAAATGAAACCAATAGGTTAGATACCTTTGTTACTACAGGTGAAGTTCGGAGCTGCCTGAAGATATGTGGGGACAAAATATGAATATCACTTTAGTAAGCTCATCTCTTGTGCCAGCCTCCCATTTTGTAATTCTTTCTGTGCAATATTTTAGTGTATTTCTGAGGATTTCTGCAGGCTACTGAGGATGTGTTCTTTGAAGAGCATGCAGCACTGTTCTTAGCAGTGATTAATTGAATACACGCAAAGCCTGTGATTAAAAAAAGTATTGCAGACACTGATCTGGTTAGGCACTATGTTGATCTCATAGGTTCAGAAGAGGACATGGTGGACAATAAAACTGATCCTCAAACAGTTGTGCCTGTCAGCAACTCTTCTTGGGTGTCTAAGGGATCTGCCTTGGCACTCCAGACTGCGATGAGTCTCATCTCCATGACATCACCGCGAAACTTCCAGCTCCGCAGTGCTTCTTTGGCTCCATCATTTGTGGAGTTTGACATGTCCATGGAAGGATATGGGTATCAGTGCTATTGCTTTTCTCTTTAGCTGCTCTGCAGTCTCCAAACCTTATTCTGGACATAGCAACTAATCATATCTCTCTCCATCTTAATCAACTCTTGTGCACTATTGCTGCTTTCCTTACAGCAAGGTTGCCAACCTATTTTGTTATTGGCTTATTGCTGATAGCCTACACTCTGCCTTGCTATCATGATTCTGCAGTATTAAGTCGCCGGTTACCTTCAAGGATGATTTTATGTTTCTGATGAATGGGTACTTGCTTTCTTTTGTAGGTGTTTATACCTCCCTACCTTGGCAACTATCATGGGACCCAGTGCAGAGCAATCTGTCTCAGGAGGAATTGGTTCGGGTAAGCCCCTTGACTCACCTACTGCTTCCTAAAAGCACTGACTTTTCAGCCCCACTGAGAGCATTTGACATTTGAATGAAATAGCAGCAAATAAGCTGTGTGTTTCAATACACTTCTGTCTCTCTGTTCCAGTCCAGCTCTGAGCTGTATAACTTAGACTGCTCACCAAAATGCAGTAGCAGATGCAGCTTAGTAGTGTGATGTGTTAGCATTAATATTAGCAATACAAATTTAAAGCAGACTGCTAAGAAAACAGTCAAGTAAAAGGCACCAGATTTTAGGGTAATGTCCCATGGAAGGAATAGAAACTGTCACTTAACATAAAATGGGATTCTCCTATAGATCAAAATCTTCTATTGGGTGAGCTGGGAAATGACTGTACCTCTCTCTTCCTGAATTTTGTTAACTTTGACAAAACTTTTTTCTGGCTCCATGCTTCCCAGTTGATAAGTTCTGTGACATGGAGATCTAGTAGTCATTTCTCATCAGTCAATTTTAGGTCATTTATACATGTGTGCACACTCATATGTGCAGTCTTTATGATATTGAAGATAAGCAGTGAAATCTAACAGAAGAGAACAGAAATTAAACCTTGTATTCTAATATTGGTTCTTATATGGTTTGGGCTACAAACGAAACAGCAGTTTGCTAACATCTGCACAGGGAAATCAAGTTCCTTACTGCCCTTCTGTTTCCTGTCTTACAGGCACCAGAATCTTCCCTCCCTCAAGTGGCCTGACGCTCTCCTGCTGGTTTCTGATTAGCAAGTTTGGTTTGGTGCACAACAGTCACCCACTCCGTTTCCTCACGGTCGTGAGGCACATGTCAAGATCAGAGCAAGAATTTGTTTGCTTTTCAGTAAGCTTTTTCCCACAGGATCGTTCTTTGGTTGTTTCCACAGAAGAAGTAGAATTCCAGCCACTTGGTAAGGCTCTTCTTGGTCAAGCTGCAGCGCTGTGTCCTCTGATTATCTGGAATTTTTCATTAACAAATTTCCTGTTATAAGTACTCAGAACATTAATGAGACTTTATCTCTGAGGTTTTCTTCTGGCAGCTTGTTGTGATTGTAATTCTTCGTCATATTTCAGTTTTAAGTTTGGTGTAGGCATTAAGAATTATTTCGTGGCCTGCAACATATAATGAAACTTACAGGAATTCTAAGGAAAAGTTTTGAATGTCAGTTATATGGTTATGTGCAGCTGTGGGAGCTGGACTTGAACCAGCTGGTTGCTGCCTGTTCTGTGTGGCAGTAAGCAGCTTTGGAGAGTAGGACTGAGAAGTTTGGGAGTGATCTAGTTTTCTAATCAAACTGCTTATATCCTCTCCTCACTTTTAGAATATCTGGATCATGCTAGCCTATTTATCTTTTTTCCTTGTTGTTATTTCTCCCTTTCTCCTTATTGAGTACAGTAGTACTTCAAATATGAATGTGATTGAATGTTGCAGAGGAGGTTGGGAATGGAGTGGGAATAGTAGCTGGGATTTTTCATGCACAACTGACATTGTGTGAGTGCTCTGATTCCCTTAGATGATGTTAAAAATCCCAGCTTGTCTCTTTTCCTACAAACTACCAATTAATGTACAGAGTTTTATCATCTCATGGATTCACTAGGAAATTTTTTCTCTGTCAGCTAATTCAGTGAATATCCTGAGGCGTTCTCCTCTTAGAGTATGTTGGCTTTGTAGTAGTTCAGTATAGTTTTGCAGCATTGAGGCAGCTAGCAGGTGTTATTTGCGAGCATGGCATATTGTATGCTGGAGGGATCTTGAGAGTTGTGCAAGTCTCAGATCCTAATAATAGACCTTCAGGGAATGTTTTAAAGACATTGTTCAATCTGTTCAGAATAGCACCACATCGCTCTATACTCACAGTCATGTTCTTTGTGTCACATTTGATAGTTGTTCCAGAGGCAGGGGAAGGTGGGAGAGACTTTCTGTTGACTGCTTCCTGTTTTTGCTGTTACAGATATTATGGAACCTGAGGGTGAGGTACTAAATCCCTCCCCATTTCCAGCACAAGTCCAGTTTGGCTGCGGCAAGCTGCTGGTCACTGGCCAGTGGCATCATCTCACAGTGGCAGTTGCTAAGGAGGCAAAGAAGAGCTGCACTGTGTCAGCTTATATAAATGGTCAGATGCTTGGCTCTGCAAAGGTAAAGGCTGTCTGCATAGATCTCGTGTCTGACATGAGCATTTCATTGCTTTTCCTTTTCATCTCCCCATGCACATAACATGACTTTTCAATATTAACCTGAGAGACTCAAAGCATGGTGATACAACACGTGCCACTCTGCGCTGTGCACGAGTGGAGTCAGAAATCCATACAATCCAAGTTGTATTTGTGCTGCTTTTCAGAAGTACGTTGTCAGCTTATACAGATGCTTTGAACTAGTTTCCCCTTCCACCTCAACATGCAGATAACCAGGGCAATTTTGAGTGGTGGCACTCAGCTGAGAGTTGGAGTTACCTACTTTGCAGGTAGCTAAGGGTTACGCTGATGAAATTCAGTATTACCCTTAGGCCAAAATTTTCTGAATTGACTAGTTATTTTGAGGATCTCTTGGTTTATGCCCAAGATTTTCAGAAGTTGTCAGCTATAAAAAGTGCATTGTGTTAAGGTGTGATCAGAGAACCCTAAACCAAAGGTGCTTTGGATTTAGACTAAAAGCTGCATAGATGATGAATTATGTGGGGAGCCTCTATTTTTGCAGAAGGGCCTGGAAAAGCATAAAAGTCAGAGAAGTAAGATTCTGTGACAAGCCAGCTCTTTGCAAGAATCACAGGATGGATGGAATTCCCTGAAGCATCTTACACAGGCATGTTTCAAGTTGTATTCTTCCTGTTATATCCACTGAACAATCAGCTGATGAGTCAGTGGCCTTTTTCCCACTGCCACTCTTAACATTCAGGAACAGATAGATGTTCCTCCGGGTTTGCTGCTCAGTATGTGAGATAACTCTTGAATTAAAATAATACTTATTTTTCAAGTTAATAGAAATTAAATAAATGTTTCAATTAGGAGAAATTTGTAAATTTAATTATATCAATGTATGACTTCATTGAAAATGTTGATGCATCTCGTATTTCCCCTAACGTGCCATTTCTTGTGATCTCGTTGCATAACAGTCAGTTTTCAAATGGCGAGTTTCTCAGGTTGCATGAGATTTCACAAGAAAGCAATCCAAATGCACCTGAAGGGTTCATAATCTACACGATAAATGAGAAGAGCTCCTGGTTTATGTTGTCATTATCATCATGCTCTTGGTTTGAAGCTAATCCCAAATTATTTGAGATTTGACTTTTGGATTTTGAATGCTCTAGGCTGGCAGTGTTGAAAATGCAGCCTATTTCTATTGCAGCTTTTGTTGTTGTGGTGGGTTTTTTTGGTTTTGTTTTTGAATAGAATCATTTTATTAATTGAAACTTGTTACCTTGATCTCTTCCTTGTTCTCATATTTCAAATCAATCTCAACGCATGCAAAGCTCACTTATGCGCTTTATACTTCCCTTGTAAAAGCAACCTGTTTAATTCCAAATATTCTCTTTCCCATACTTGAGAAAAATGATCTGTCTTCTACATGCCTTTTGGGACCTATATCCATTTCAAGAATGAAAATTTAATTTAATTTGCATTCCTTCAAATGAGACTGAAAGTCATCAATAAAACTAGGCCTAAGCATTGCAATTGATTAAAGAATTCACAGCAAATGTGTTTAACATACAATGAAACAGCTCATAATAAATAAAAGATGGTCCCAGTGCTGGGGTCTCTGACATTATGCAAGGCTTTATCTTGACGTGTGCAGTCAAGAAATGATTGTGTAAGAAATTACAACTGCACAAAAGTTGTTAACAATACCAAAAGCTATTTTCGGGTGATGGAGCTGCGGAAGGGTGTGGTGGGTAGATCACTGTATTGCATCAAGCCTAATGTTTGTTTATTCAAGTGTCAAGTCCTGCCTCCTGTCTTCTACATCTCAGCAGTCAGAAGTCAGTAAATGCTAGGAGTCTCTCATTCTAACAGCAAATTGTTAAAGGCAGGGCTAAGCCCTCAAGTACAATATAGTTTCTCTCTACTGAAAAAATTCCAGCTACTTCCTAATAGAGCTGCCCACATTTAAATAAAATAATAGACTCTGTTTAGGAGGCAGAATCCTTCTTTTGGTTCCAAAAACAAATAGTCCGGTTTTCTAAACTATGTTGCTTTCACTGAAGCTAACTGATGCACTTGGATACTCTACACTTTTCAAAAACTGTTTATTCTCTAGGTGCCCAGTACAAGGTGCAATCTGTCACTTGGCTTTGTGTTCAAAGTCACAATCTGAGTTAAAAGTTTAGAACAGGAAAAATAAGTCTGGGATCAAGACAGAGTTTTTCTTTGCCAGCATGTAAAATGGTTTTGACTGTGTTTTTTGAATAAAAAGTAGGCTTGAACTTTCCAAAATGCTTATGTTTGTGATACTTCTTAAAGTCCATTTTCTAAACACTAGTCGATAATTGTGTTGCACAGCTGACTGAGACTTCACTGAGGAAAGAGACTGCAGACAGTGCCTTCCAGGGACAAGACTTTAAGGCATTCCAAGTGTATTGGGTCCCTTCAGTGAATTCTTGCTCTGTTGCAGATGCAGTATCTCCAGCCCTTACCAGGCAGCTGTATTTCCATGGAACCCTCTTCCTTTATTGACGTCTATGGGTACATAGCTACGCCTCGAATCTGGAAAGAGAAGTCCTCCTTGACCTGGCGCCTTGGCCCTACATACTTGTTTGAAGAAGCCATCTCTGTGGAAACTATGGAAGTGATTAATAAGCTTGGCCCACAGTATTGTAGCAATTTCCAAGCAGTACAGCTTCAAGGTATGTAATAATTCTCATATCCACCACTATTTGTTTGCCAGGACAATGCTCTTTTTGTTCTTGTAATCTGCTGTTGGTATTCCAGCTGTGCCTAGAGCTTGCTCTAAAAGCCTGGAACTCTGTGTTACTGAGTGTTGTACAAGATTGTAGTAAGATACCATGAGGATCTTGTAACGTACTGTAAATTGGGCAGAAAACGAAGGGCAGGAATTGAGCAGCAGAGAGAGCTGGAGAGTAAACAGAGATAACATGTCCTTGAGGAGATGCAAGATTGCAATTTATTTTGGACAAACATTACAGCAGCAGCTTTAACAGAGACATTTTGTATTTATGGTGCTACAGAAAAAACACAGCAGAAAAAGAAACATCATCTTTAATTGCAAATGCCTGCAGAGTAGGAGAGAGCACAGGGTAGAGAAATAAGTTATCTTCTGTTTAATGAAGAGACTTTTTAACTAAAGTATACTGTTAGCTTCAATTATTATACAGACAAAAAATTTCAGTTATTGATTACTGTTTGTTCAACAAGTAGTACATTCACCTGTGTACTACAGCTCCAGATGAAACGGGACAGTCATCTCCCATTTGAAAAGAGCAGAATAATCTTCAGAATATCTATCTAGACAAAAAAAAAAAAAAAAAAAAAAAAACAAA
>WHYT01017257.1:258639-275397 GCA_009806455.1 Tetrax tetrax
AAAAAAAAAAAAAAAAAAAAAAAAAAATCCAACAAAAAAGAGAGGTGGTAGATGCTCCACTCCTGGAAACATTCAAGGCCAGGTTGGACAGGGCTCTGAGCAACCTGATCTGGTTGAAAATGTCCCTGCTCCTTGCAGAGGGGTTGGACTAGACGGCCTTTAAAGGTCCCTTCCAACCCTAACTATTCTATCATTCTATGATTCATGTGGAATATATGCTAATTCTTTTTGTCTCTAAGGACTGTATCACCAGCATTAGTAGGCAGTTTCATAAATCAACTGTTTTCAGAGTCAAATTGTCAAAAAAATATATATTTTTTTTATTGCACATAGTTTTTTCAAGTGAATAGAAAATTCCTTAAAGTAAAGCATGTGATAATTTCATACAATCATTAAGCTGCTGAACCAGGTACTTTCTAAATGCTTCCTGTATGTTGTGAGTTGGCAACTCTGAACTTTTGCCCCTGTCCTTTTTCTTTGGCATGAATCCTTGGTCCTAATACTCCTGAGAAAGCCCCCAGTAACATGGAAGCACTCTGAAATGTTTTCTTTGCCCAGAAAGTTTGTTTATATTGTGCGGACAGAGAAAGGTTTATTCTGGACTTCTCTGAGCTTCATGAGATACTGGGAGAGGATGTAGAATCTACACAAAGCAGTAACCAGAGGAGATAAGCCAATCACATCTCCTATTGGTGCTTATCCTGGCAAGCTGCCATGATCTATGTTGCAAAGGGTGAGGGCTTTTTTCTGATTATTGTTAAGTCAAAGTCAAATTCCTATCTAAACTTTGGTTTTCCTCCAGTTATTTTTCATCTGCCTCTCTGCTGTCTCACATGTTGAGTGTGCAAAGTTCCTTCAGAGGTCTCTCCTGTTTTAGATGAGGACAAGTACAGTGATCATAATCCTACACCTCTGGTGGCAGAAGAGAAGATTTCTTTTGGAATCAATGCTGTATGCTCATTTCTCACTACAGTCCAAGATATAAAGAGCTTCTACAATGAAGTGGATGGCCGGCTGATTGCAAAAGAGGTCACAAATTTCCCTAATTTTTCTTAAATATGTTTTATCAATATGTTTTATCTTACTTCTGATTGGTTTCCTAGAGCAAAGTTTGTAACTTTGTCTTAATTGCATACTTTCTCTTCCCGTTCCTTAACTCAATTTTACTCATGGTTTTCTTTTCATCTGTTCAAAAGAATAAATTGGACAGTGTGAACACAATGTTTAAAAGCCTTTCTTCAAACAGCAACAGAAGCCATAGTTCACAGGTCTAATGATAGTTTGGTTCAGTCCGTGATTTCTTCATGCCTTCACAATGACCTTTCACATGCTATTCAGGCATTCTTGGCAGTGTCAGGCCTACTGACATGTGAAACTAATGGGCTTGTGGAATATTTTAGGTGGATGAATGTTTGTCCTAACAGTCAGCTTTGAAGAGAAAAAAAAAATGTTTTCTTAGTCTAAAAGTAATAAAATAATCTAAAGTATTAGAGCATCTGCTTATTATTTTTTGTCTCCCCAGTATTACCACAGTTTTTCTTAGGATGTCTCTTTTATCTGTTTTAGATTGGGATTAACTCCCGGGACAGTTCAACTCCAGTATTCCTGGCTAAAAATATTGCTGGACACCTCTCAGGTTCCTTGCGGACTATTGGGTCAGTTGCTGTGGGCCAATATGGTAAATGCACTTTACCTTAATGTTTCATGTTTTTAAGAGTTGGGCCTTTCTCTGTCCAAGAACAGATTTAGTCTATGTAACTTCCTGGTAGAGTAACACTGCAATTTCCTAGGGGTAAGAGTGTTCCAGTCCTCTCCAGCAGCTACTAGCCTGAACTTCATTGGAGGCCCTGCCATTCTCCTGGGTCTCATTGCTATGGCCCGTGATGACCATACCATGTATGCAGCTGTCAAAGTTCTGAACTCCATCCTGAACAGTAGCCCAATGAGTGAAAAATTGATGAGGCACATGCATGGATACCAGGTAGATACTCTCTTGTTTATTTATTCTGGTTATAGTCTTTTTCTTGGAGAACCTTATCCCACAACCTATCAATGGCAAGAAACCAAACATATCCTGGCCATTACTACTTGTGGTTGAAACTTTCTAAGGGGAATATAGGATAGTGCTCACAATCTCTGGGAACCTCTGTAACAGTATATCTGCTGATGGGAAGGTGAGGACAGATGTCTGTCTGTCAGACGTGATCGAGTAAACTAAATAAGCCAGTGCAGCAGATTTGAGTGACCCACTCTTCATCTTTTATGAACATACTTGATCCCTCCAACAAGAGACCACTTCTCAGGCAGGTCTTCTTCCTCCCTTTGGCTCATCCAGCGTAAGATTCCTCTTTGGATCAGGCTTCACTGTGTATTAGGAACTGTGCTAATGGAAATAAGTGCTGTCTGGATTTCATTGATTAGGCCTGTCCTAAATTCATCTTTGAGATCTGAAAGCTTTGCAGACTGATGAGTTTGGTTATATTTAAGCAGTATATGCATAATTTTGGATGAGTTAAGGCTCAAGTGTGAGGTTTCAGTTCAGTATCATTTACTTTATGCTGTGTAGGCTGGACAGCGAAGACTCTAACATAGATGGTTCCAAATGAGAATCCTAACATTAGGGCTTCATAAATGATTTATTATAAACTTTCAATTTTCCCAATTTGTTAATTGTTCATGAGTTGACCTTGATTCATATGGATATATTTATCTTGCTTAGATACTGCCTCCCAAAAACTTTCTTGTAGGTGAATGCCAGCCTTTAGATTGATTGTGAACTGTTCCTTTCAACTTCGTGCTAAATAGTATTCTCTCTGCGTGACTGATGATGTTGCATTGGAGTGTTTTTTTTTAAACACCCAGCTAATTAAAAAGTGTCTTCATACGTATTTTCAAATGAATGTCTATTCCTCCCATCAATTCAACATATAGTGGCTTTCTGAATGTTTTTCTCACTGTATCAGAAATTCATTGAATAATCAAAGATAGACCCAACTGAGAAACTGGCAATGTTTCACATAAATGTCTTTCATTTGAAGAGGTCAATTTTTTTTTTTTTTTTTTAAACTAACACCATTTGCAAGAAACTAAGAATACATCAATGAAGAATAGTGTCAAAAGCCTACTGTGGTTATTTACAATTGTATTTGTATGTTGCTTTTTGTAAATTCCATTCAACATAATATGGTACGTATTTTGCTCCTGTTCAACACTACAGAGTTGTCGAACTCCTTCAAAAACTTACCCTTTCACTTACTACACAAAGTTTTATGCCTGGATTGAAATCTTCACTTCCTTCATGTTGCTCATGTAAGACGTATGCATGCATGACTACTACAGCCAAGTAAACTGTGCATTTGTCTTGAATTTAAAAAATGTTACATGTTAGTTTGTAAATACAGATTTATATTCAGCAGATACTTATTAAGTCTCTTTTTCAGTTGCTGACATATCTATTGAAGAGGAAGACACAGCTATTAAGCAACAGGATTTTACAGTTAATGTTCTCCCTAGTGGGCACAGCTGAGCTTGGCTTTGAGTCTTCAGTCATCAAGAATTACAGTGCATTCCAGCATGTTCTTTGCAACTTCGAGGTAGAACTCCTCATGTTACTTTGTGGGTTTGGATGAATTAAAGATCACAGGATCATAGAATCATTAGGGTTTAAAGGTCATCTAGTCCAACCCGCTTGCAAGGAGCAGGGACATTTTCAACTAGATCAGGTTGCTCAGAGCCGAAGATGACTTAATAGTATAAGGTTTGGTGTGTTTATAGCACCTCCTGTATCCAATATTTGGATGGGGTGGTGCATGGTGATTTACCACATGGTGGCTCAGCTGAGGAGGTGATAGCTCAAGGAATGGCAGATCCTCTGTCACCATGGCTCCCCACTGTGCCCCAGAGAAGTTTCTGGAGTGTTCTTGTGGAGCTGAGGACATGCTGCTCAGGGCTAGCTAGGAGCTCCTCACACTGGTAGGGCCTGCAGGTTGTCATTGCAGAAAAAAACTGAAAGTTTATGTTGTTATATTCTCTGAACTACTTGTACTTTGCCACAGGTTACTGTCCTCTCAGCTCAACAGAGCAGTAAAACCTCTGCTTTCCTTTGTCTTTCAGCTGTGGATGAAAGCACCAGAAAATCTTGACCTTGCTCTTTTTTCACATCTTGTGGAGATCTTGCAGTCCTCTAGGTACACAAACTAGTGTTTGAATCAGAAACATGCGAGACAAGCTCATCTGTAATCTGAAGCTGGAACTGTGAGGCGGATATGGAGGGTCCAATCCTAGTTGGTATCAGTGGATTCTGGGGGTGAATCATTCCTATATTGCTATTCCAAGGCTGGAGTTAGTGAGGTGATCAGCCCCTGAGATTACTGTGGATTCACATGGAACCACTTCTGTGCAATGGAAGTTAAAATGTCTGCTGTAGAGGGGAAATCTGAATGCTTGAATTGACTATGAAATAATGAAAAAAATTATAAGTGAAGTTGTGTTTAAGATGAAAACACAACCCAGGAAGACTTTTTTTTAGTAACAGAATACTTGCTTAATGAACTGTACTAGAGTTAAATGTATCTGAAGAGAAACAGCATGGCAGAGGGACTGAGGAGAACAGGATGCTAGATTCCTTCTTTTTGGTACCAGAAATCTCTGTGCAGAGCTGTTTGGTGTCCCTTGCTGAGTTTTACAAGAATAGCACTTATTGCCACCAACTTACTGCTTGAAAATTCAATAATGTTGTTTTCTTTGAACTCACTGAAATGCAGCAATGTCTATGGGAGAGGTCAGATAGGAAGGATAGAGAATACACAAATAAGTCTTCAGATCTCCATCACTGACACATATTCGATTTATCTGACAGTGTTTGAACGGTTGCCAAGGCAACATTAGAAGGCAAAGGTGCAAAGTATCAGTGCAACCTGAGAATCCTTTTAGCTGAAACCCAGCAAATTTGGTTCTTTCCAGTAAAAGCTTTTAATAGTCCTTGTGCTTTTTTACAGAGATGGATGTCAGAATGCTGCAGTTGCTTACCAGGTGCAAATGGTGCCCAAGCTCATTTTTCTCTTCAATGATCCTGAAATCAGTAACTCTAGGATCACTATGGTGTGCACTATTCTCTCCCATCTGTTGCAAGGATACTTTAACACAAGGGATGTTCTCAGGTAACCTAAAATCTATAGCTTTTTTTCACTTTGCAGATGAGCTATAGTCCTGTCAGTGTTGGAGAGAGCTCTATAGTAAAATTGCCCTCACCTCATATTTGATAGGAGCCTCCAGATCTTTGGCAACTGCAGGATCCTCACTGATAAAAAAATTTTCATGCCTTCAAAACAGAGTTCAGCCCAATATTATATTTGTGTGAATCTTAATCATTGGCTTGGCTTATATCCCAGTAACTATCCTTTCTGTTCTTGAATTTCAATGAGTTAACATATGTTAGTCAGGATTTCATGAAGCAAAGAATTTAAGTCACTGTTTGCTTTCCACAGAATGTAAACACTGCACTATTTTGTATTCCCAGCCTAGTTGCATCAGCCTGTAGCCTTTGTAGCCTATAAGATGAGGAAGGTCTGCACAGTGCTGTCTACAGACAGCTAACTCTAGAGGAATGCACTGCACAGATGACAGCTCTCTTATTAAACCTTTTTGTCCAAATAAATTGTATAAATGGAGTTGTGTATCGAACCTGTGGTCTCTGCAGGTAGCCTTTAGCTCGGTTGAAAAATATGAGCGCCTCAAGCAATTACTGTGGAGTAAGCTAGTATGTGGACTTACTGCTTGCCAGCTGTTTTGTGTATATATGATCCTACCATGGGCTTGTATGAGTTAGCCTATTCTTTTTTCACATAGGTGTGAGTAGTGGATTTAGCATATAAAATTTGCCATGTGGTAAGGAGTGTGAATCAGCATTTTTCTTAAAATATCGTGGTTTGTTATTCGATGGTAATTTGACTGGTTGTCAGGCCCATGAGTGCTGAGTGAGTGGATAGACAGTCCCTATCCTTCCAGCCCCAGGACAGCAGAGACTATAGCAGGCTTTCAGCAGCACTGCAAGGTGATGAGCTTTCTGCTGGTCCCAGACTTTTAACATATCTAATAGAAATTGCTGCGTGGACCGTTCCTGCAGAGAAAGTGGTGTTCTGTCCCGTAAGAAGGGCATTTCTTATGGACAGGAGGAGGTTATGCACTTTCACTAAGTGTTTACATCACATTAATCTATCTATCCTTAGAACTAGGTAATGTGTGTTAAAGCAAACTACAGGTGAAAAGAGATTGCCAGTCCTCCTCCCAGAATACCCACTGAGGTTTCTCTGCTCTCCTCTATCTGCTTGGAAACCAAGTGGTGATAACAGTGATAGCTGAATGCCACAGGCAGTTCAGAATCTTTTGTATGAACAGAATGCTTAACTTAGTATTGCTTTCCTCATGGTCAAAGACCTTTAAAATCAAGAGACAGAGAAAAATGTTTCCATAGTAGAATAGATATTACTTGCGTTTGTAGATAGATATTCTTTTTATTTGCCTCTTAGTTTACAAACTTTTGCCTTCCTATTTCAACCCTATTTCTGCAGTGATTAGAATTTCCAGTGATTGTGATTGTCGTTACATGATTATGGAGATTTGCATGTAATCTCAAAGTAATTAAATTAATATCTGTCTGTCTGCTGACCAAAACTGCTTCCCTTCTTCTCTGCAAGAATTGGATTGTTCCTTGTTTACACTTTGAAACCTTCTTCTGTGGATGAAAATCAGATTTGCCTGGATGGTGTGACTGAGATGCCCAGTGAAGGTAAGGAGCTACCTTTGGTGTATGTCTTCTGATAGGTAAAGCACTTCCCTTCTTCCCCAAGGCCTGATGAACCCTAAATGCAGCGTAGTGCTTCTGCCTCCATTGGCAGGAGGAGACACAATTCATATTACTTCATCTGGAAGGGGACAGACTGCATTGAGATTACCTGAAATTGTGGGCAAAACTTATATTGCTACAAAGACCTGATGTGAAGAATAGTGAAGTGACAGTCACTGTATACGTATCCAGGAAGGCCTGACATACTGCAAGGTCCTTCTGCTGAAGGAGTTCCCCTTGCGTCGTCTCTCTGCTAATAAACCAGCAGTACTTTGGCTGCATTGTTCAGAGCCTACAAAATGTTGGATTTCACAGATATACACAGAGATGAAGGCCATTAAATTGAAATTGCCCCAAAACTAGTGTACTGGGCTGTTATGAGGAATAAAATTTCACTTGGTATCCTGGATTTTCTGCGAACACTTTGCCATACTTACAGTTGTAGCAAATAATAATGTGAGGCTCTGCACCTTTTAAAGTATCTGTGTATTTATGTCAGCTTTTTGTGTGGGAACTTCCACGCACAAAGCTGATTCTTTCATTATAACCTTTCAGATGAGAATATATTGATTATTGCACCTTTAAACAATATATTATATCATTACAGCTGGGCAATACAAATCAGATTGTCTGTTTACGTTTCCCTCTCTAGTTAATCTGAGATTGCTTCCTATGGATTATTATTCAACACGTCATCTGAATGAGTTTTAAGTAACTCTAAAGAGAGGACTTTGACAATGTAAGCACTGGTCATTTCTGATGTTAGCAGGAGTTCTTATGTCTAAAATCTGATGTCTGCATCTTTTTACTCTGCAAAAGACTGATATAAGTATTTCCACTAGGCTAATCTGGTGCAAACTAGGTTGCTCGTCAACAGAACATGTGTTTTGTCTCTTCATTACTCTTTATTACTTTCTGATATTTGTAGCCTTAAGCCAAACATCTGGAAAGACAATCTGGCTTCGAAACCAGTTACTGAAGGTGCTGTTAGATGTAATGCGCTCAGACAAACTTCATCTATCCTCTGAGTAAGTAGAAACAATTCAGGAAGGTGTGGGTAAGTGTCTGTCTTCTATACTTCCTCTTTGCTGGTGCTTGACCTGGACTAAACACACTGATAATGTTTGAGTCTCAGCAAAATAAGTAAGAGCAGACTGGATTCAGAGTAATTTTTTTGTCAGTGATTTATCTGGATTTGATCTTCAGTTTGATAAAAGGTTAATGTTTTCAGGAAATGTCTCAAAGGAATAACTTGGATATTGCTGTTTCTTCTGCATTGCAAGAGTTGAAGAAATCCCAGCTGTCTTTGAAAATCGATTAAATCTAATGTAGGATTACTTGTACCCCTCTATTGTAACTATGAACATGCAGTTACTATGGTTCTATCTTGTATAACTGAAAGGCAGAGTTCATAGTGCTATGTGCTATTATTGTACATTTTCATTAATTAACATATCTTGGACTTCAAAATTTAAACCAGAATTTTGAATTTCATAGGTTGAAAGATCTTGTCTGTGATGTAGTTTACCTCAGTTATTGTTACACACTCTCAGAAAGAGCTTCATATTAACAAACTTTTTTTGTCTGACTATAATGTAAGGTTGGATTTAATGGGAATTAAATGCTTTGAACTGTGTGGATGAATCAGTGGTTAAATCTTTGTAATTCTATGCAGTATGTCTTTAATCAGATTTTTTTCTAGAGAAATTTGAGCTTCTAATTCACTTAGAGATAATTTAAAATAAATCTCCTTTTTATCTTCCATCATGTTCTGCTTCCATGCGTTTTCATTTTCCTGTTTGTCCTAGGGAACAAGAAGAGACATTTTTGGCACTGGGGCCAGACTGGTTTCTGCTGTTCACACAGCGGTACCTGCACTCTAGCACAGTTGTTCTAGGAATCAAGCTACTTCTGTGCTTCCTCCGCAATCGTTTGCTGCTGAACAAATTAAAGGAGGGGATAGTGGCTGGGCGCTGGCTGGAAAACAGCTCTGTGGGATGGAGTATTCTAATGGGTATGTGTTGGTTTAATGCTCCCAAAACAATCCTTTGATCCAGCTCAGTAGCAGGAGATTACTAAAGTTGGTGATTGGAGAATTCCCACTGATGGCAGTAGACCAATAATTGATGTTACTTTCTAGGACAAGTTTGACCTAGTACTTCAGCTTTTCTGTGCTGAATGGTGGAAACCATTGCTTCTCCCTGGCACCATAGTTGGCATTTCTGATGAGCAGTTGCAGGGAGACAGAGCTTTTTTGTCTTCCATAAAATCAGGCTAGTTGATAAGCTTGTGGATGTGTTCAGATGTCACCTTGTGCCCTGAAACCTTCTGTTTCTTTAATATTTGTTCAACTTGCTTTTTGATAACAAGAACTGTGGTTCTGAGAAAGGAAGAATAATAATTCAAGGAGAATCTCCTGTAACAAAACTGATAGTGGGGAAAAGTGTTATCTGTTAGTTAGAGGAAGTTTTGTAGACTGTTGATCTTGCAGCCTAGCAGACTACTGGGTGACCTGGGACACAGACAAATGAGGATAATTTTGGGTCAGTAATCCTTGCTCTACTATGGCATTCACTTTTAGACACTTCCTCAGAATGTTTTCCTTTTCTTTTCCTTTAAAGATAATTTAAAAACTCATCCTCCAGTGCCTGACAATGGCTCCTTCTTGATTTTTGGGTTTTCTGTGTTACAAAGATGTCTGACTGATCATGTCCACATCCCTGAGATCTATTTGCTCGTGGCAGGGCTTTTTCTGTCAGTTCCACAGTCTGAACCACCTGAAGCAGCCAAGGTATGTGGACAAGCATGAAACTGCTATTGCTTTACTCCTTTGGCATTTTGTGGCCTTTTCTGTGAGAGGATTCTCAGGCAAGTTAACCCTACTTGGGTTTTTTGGTAGTTAAAATTAATCATTTATACTTTAAAAATAAAGTTAGTTAACTTTGGCTTAAGGAAATTTTTATTTGGAACAAACTTGTTTGAGCAGATGTTAAATGCCATTTAACTGCTGCACTTTAGAAGGTAGTTCAGATTAGCTTCCCTGCCTGTTCTTACACTGTCAAGACTTACTAAAATCTCAGAATTAATGGATTTGGGTACTTTCTCCCAGTGTCTTGAGAAGCTGTAAGGCTTTTTGTCCCAGAAGTCACAAAGATATATTTAAGAAGAGAACAATCCATAGTGCTATCCTGGGGAAACACATTTAATAGGGGAGGGAAGAGCTGCTGGAGGTGAAGATGTTTTGGATTTTTTCTGATGTGGAGAGCACAGACTTTGTTCTTGATATATGTAATTCCCATCTCTTCTTGAAATACCTCTCCTCCTGTTGTAGAAAGATCTTGAGTCTATGTTGCAGTGGATCTTGCAGCACCACCATCTTACGGAGAATGTCCTCAAAAACGGGTTGTGTGCAGAGGCAGCTGCTTTACTACTAGAAATGGTTAGAGTCACTGTGGACAAGGTAAGCGTTTTGTTGCAAGGACAGTGCAATGTCAATGACAGAGTAAACTGCCTGTGAGTGTCAAGTGGCAGTGGCAGTCTTTACCTGTAACCCCTAGCCTTCCTCTGGCCTCACAGGGCAATACTGAGCGTAACAGAAAACAAGCATTTCTAAGCGTCAGCACAGCTATTGGGCTGGTTATGTTACATAGCAGATGATGTGGTGGGCTCATGTTTAAGAACTTCTGTTTAAGAACTTCTTAAGAACAGAGATGACTTATGCACAGCATTGCTGATTTTGTTTATTATTGATGATGAGGATATGCCACTTTTCTGGTTGGGTGTATCTTCAGTCTACAAAGTGGGAGTTGTCTGCTTGTGCCTTGCCTGACTTCTTTGTTGTGTTTGCTTAGTTGCTTAGGAATACCTGGTGAGGAGAAAAGATGAGCTTATATGAGTGAGAGTAATCATGCCTTGACTAGATGCATATTTGTCTGTGTTTAGCCTATTACAGATGCAGAAGCCTCCTGGGAGATTGCCTACCCAGGCAATGTTATCCAGTTTCTGTGCTTGATCTATCACAGTTATACTCAGGACCCTGTGTGGCACTGTCCTGACTTCTTGAAAACTTTGGCTATGGTTGCTTTCCATTCTGGACTACCCAAGGTATGTGTGTTGGAGCCAGCACAAGACCTTCAGATCTGAGATGAGTTGCTAGGAGATTTAAATTTAAAAGATTATGTTTCAAATGCATTGCTGTTTGCTTCCACAGGGAGGCTCTGAAGGCCTTTTGACTCCTGATGGTCCAGTCATTGCTGAAGAGAAAGGCTGTGTTGATTCCTCCTCTCTCCCGCTCGTACCACACCCTGCCAAGAAACAAGTGTGGGATTTTGTGCGAGTCCTCATGATGGACAGTCTTCTCAACATCCCAGCAAATAAACAAGGGCATCCACTTGAGCTGCTTCTTGAGGTCTCTCCTACAGTCATCAGGCTTTGGTGCTCTACCTTGCACTGGGGGTGGAAGGACGGGGGGGTATCCTCCTATTGGCCTAGTGAAAACAGTGCTAACAGTAACGAAGAGGTGCATTCAGTCAGCATTTTCAACAGTCTCGGATAGTGCTGGGATCACAGCTCTTAGAGAGCATATACTACATCCTGGCACATGTGGGGAGCCTGCTTAGTGGAATGGAATTCCTAGTTTTTCAGCAAGGAAGAAGGGCCATTTCTGCCTGCTCTGCATTCATGTGAACTGAGAAAATGCTGCCCCTAGACAACAACAAAGGCATTTTTCTAGCAATATTTAACGTTGAAGTAAGGTGTGAAAAATTTTCCCTTTTCCTTGTTATTAGAGCAAACCTTGAATTTATTCAGAACAGATTTAACATTGAGCATTCCTATGTACTGATTTTAAGACAACAGTTTCTTTTCAGTGCTCAAATAAACCAGAACCAACTGTCTCCACTTTTAGTACAGATTAATACAAGCTGTAACAGATAAATCTGGATTATGGATTTCAACCACTCAAAGTACTAGGAAGAGTGAGAGTAGTCTGAAGAAAGGGAAAATGGAAAATTTAGGCTTCAGCTCCAAATTGTCAATAGTCCACATGTCCCAGATGTAAGTTCTGATGCTGGCTTAGCTTAGTAATACAAGTAGTAATGAACATAAGCTTGACTGCAACTGCTATGAATTAAATCATCTTGCAGAGCAGCAGTTCCCTAAAGGTTTGTACAATAGCGTCCCAAGGCTTGGTACTGTTTAAAATAAAGGATGGCTCTTCTGGCTATCTGAATCCTGAGCCTGCTAAATGGAGCTGAAATTCCCTGAGGGTAAGATCTGTTGGGAACCACCTGTGAACTTAGGTTCTGGCCCTATGCAAAACCTTCTTTGTGTTCAGTGTGCAGAGGGCAACTGTGCTGGCTATCAGCTATAGAGTGTGGACTTATGTAAGATTCTCTGTTTTCCCAGATAGAGTATGAGGTTCTGCCATCTCATCTGCTGCCCAGTAACTGTCCACACATGCACTTTTGCTGAACTGTGCATGAGAGGTGCCATGTTGCCTTTGCATGGGAGAGTACACCATATCTCTGCATTTATGTGTTACTGTGGATTAGCTGTCACAGATAACTATGCTGTTTCATATGACCACACCAAGGGCTAAAGTACGCAAGTGAGGTGGAGTAGTTGTCCTGGCTCTTTCTGTGCTTTTTTTTCCTCTCCTCTTCCTAACACAGTGCCTAAGTGTTTAAAGGAAATATTAAGGATTTTGAATTATCTCAGATAGTACTGTCTTTTGGAATTTCTACTCACTTCTTTGAGCAGAACTTTTTACTGAAGCTGTATCTTTGACAAGCATAATCTACCAAAGATCCAATGAAATCAAAGGCCTTTGAATAAAGGCTGAAATTGAATTTCTGTTTGATTTCATGGCTGTTTTCCTGTTGTACTAATATGTGTATGGTCACTATATAGGCTTCTCCAGAGGATGCCACCAGTGAGCAGAAGAGACATTTTCAGACAAAAGTTTTGCTGTCTGCTATGGATGTCTTCCATGTTATCAGCCAAGGCGAGGGGAAAACAAGACCAAGAGGTGAGTGGTGAGAATCAGATAATTAGCTAGGTGGTATTTAGCATGTAGCTGTAATTGCTAGCAAGGTTTGGAAACAGTAGTTGGAAGGACACTCCAGCTCAGCAGGCTGGACTGTCCATTCGCTCCTGCTGTAGGCCAATTTGCATAAATTACTGTAGTTTTACCATTTTTTCTAGAAAGCGAAAGAACTTTTTCACTCTTTTTGAGAACAGATTCTAAACATTTAAGGGGGAGTATTTAGAAAGAAACCTAGGTTCATCCTCGAGTGCTTCTGGAACCAACCTTGATAACTTAGTTGTTACTGTTTCTCCTTTCTCAGTTGTTAGTTGGACCAGTCCTTCATGATAGAATTTTACAGAGATTCATTTTGTCCTTAGAATGCAGCCATCATTTCCAGTCTGAGTAAGGTATTTCCGCTAGACCTAGAGTTTTCTTAGACATATCCCAGCTCTGAGACATTATGGCATAAGGCTGTTCCTTCTCAGCTCTGGTAACCTCATATCTCACATAATTTTTTCTGTGTTTCAGCTTGTTTTGGAATAATCGACCCTCTTGTATCCTCTCCAGGGAGCAGTGATCCTCATGGCACTTCAGAATCAACTGCACCTGTATCCATGGTGAATATTGCTTATTTCACTCAGAAGCTGGTTGAGAAGCTGAACAGCAAAATGTTTGCAGCTGACCCAAAGCAAATCCTGATCTTCACTGCGAAACAGATTACGGGAGTGAGTCACATGAAATTTTCTTGCAACTGTTATCAACATGTTGTAATGTGCAGTTTCACACTGAGGTCACGATACCACGATTCTCAAGAAGATTATTGTAATCCATTTGGTGATTACATAAGGACTAAATGACAATCAGAGCTAGGTGGTGCAGGATAAAGAAGGGATCGTTAGCTCTTTTGTGCCACTGTCTGCTGGCTATATATGTGTTACTGAACAGGAGTTAACTAATCTTTTTCACAATTCCAGGGACTTCAGCAGAAATACAGAAAAATTGAATTTGTAACTAACAGGTAGTTGACGGGAATTTTGCTGAAATAAGTTTGCAATAGCTCAAATGAAGTGAGAGGAGTGGATCCTTGGGGACAGAGTTCTTTGAGTAAGCCAAGTACTCTTCTGTTTTGTGTTTTCACAGGTCTTAGACAGTTCTGTTTCTCAAAAGGAAGTTTTTGTCAGTGCCCTGTACAGCTGTCTAAACAGAGCCATCCTATACTGCCTATCCAGACCACAACAGTCACTGCCTGAACAGTTTAATGTCCTGAACACTCTCAATGTCCTGCAGGAGCAGTGGGATGTTATTTTTGCAACTTACAACTCAAATAATAATTTTATCATCTGCCTCATGTACTGCCTCTGCCAACTGAATTCACGCAGGTACAACTGTTCATGTCAGTATAATATTTACATCTCTATGCTGTTATCTATGGAAGTGGGTGCAGAGGGGGAGACTTCACAAAACTTAGCCAATATCCATTTTGGGGAATCGGTAGAAACTGAGGTTGAGCTGGATTCAGCTAGACTAAGAACTTTCTATATATATAGTATGTGTACTCTTATTGTAGCAAGCTTTTGACCCATTGGGCTCAGTGCTCTGGAGGTTAAAGCCTCGTTATGCTTTAAATAGGGCAAACCTTGCACTCTGATTTGGTATCTGTTGAAATAGCAGAGTAAAGCCACTTGGGGAAGGATGTTTGTTTTTCTCATACACTTAAAAAAACCCCCAAACCTAAAAACAACAACAGAAATGTTTTGATGTAATTTTTTGTCATTTAATTTGGAGGAGAGGAAAGTTACTAATGTGCTTAGTATTCTGGAAAAAAATTGATTGTCTTTCAGCAAGAAAGTGGAAGGGATAAACTATTCTTCAGTCAGAAAGCTGCTTTTTTTCTGGAAGTACTAATGACCAGAAAATTTCCTACCACCTGTTTTGCTTAGAGGTGGGCTAGTATGTGTGTGTGGTGTGATAAGCGAGGCACAGTAGATGGTAATAATGTAACTTAAATCCATTTTTTTTAATTTTGAAAAGAGTATTTCATTTCAGAGGCACCTAGACAAGCTTGCATGTTTGTCTGAGTGGAACCCTTACATTTGCACCTAGGTTTAATTGCTACTCTTTATTGACCAAAACATCTGTGGTGTATCTGTTCTACTCATCCAGCATTTCCAGCAGCTTACTCACTTCAGAGTAGCAACTGCAGTTAACAAGCTTTAACTGATTTCAGTGGAGCTGGCTCAAAATCCCATCATTAAAATGAGAATCTGGAAATCTTCCTGGAATATGGACTAGAATCACTCCACAGACACGCAGGTGGCTTTTCTGAGACATCTGCGTGGGCTAATTTAGGAGATGGTTTTTCTGATCCAGCAGCTATTTTTGTGTGGGTCCATTTAAAACATATATAAAACTGTGCATGGATCTTGTGAATCTTTCTGTTATGGTTATTGTTCCTTTGATCTGAGCTGCAAAGTCCTGGTCATACTGAAGTTGGGAGTTTTGCCATTGACTTGGATAGAGCTAGAACACCCATACGCATTCTGTTTCCTATTCTTGGTGGTGGTGTATCAGAGGTACTCTTGTTAATGTAAGCTAAGGAGTTATTTTGGAAACTGTTTTGTAAAAAGAAGCAAATTTTGGCTACTGCCTTATTCACTGTAATTATGTTTGTTGTTTCAGTGAAAGCCTTCTGTGCTGCTTAGACGATCTGAATTGAATCTATTAGTGCAGTATCACATCATAAATGTGCTGCAGTTCCTGAGGTCTTCTCTTGGTTGTTCTTATGCCAGTCAGATAATAATTTCCAGGCCAAAACTGTTGAGATAGGGTAAGGATTACTTGTATGTAGCAAGAGCAGAAACATAAAATAAATTACAGAAGTGTTGCTGTTATCCAAAAGCCAAGCATAGCAAATGCAAGAAATCAGAATCATAGTATTTTAAAGAAAATCAGAAATAAAAATGGCAGCTTTGCATACCCAAGAGATTCAACTCTCCCATGTAGTAGTGCTTGTTTACAATTGAAAGAACATAGTATGTTACTAAAGGCTATACAGAATATATATATTATTGACAGCACTTCTGTGCCCTAGTCCAGGTTATCTGGATGCCTTAACTAAGTCTGTTGCATTTAAGTATTACTGCTTTGCTGAAATTCCTGGTGTCTTTTACCTACTGACTGGTAAATTATCTGACACACATCCCACACCACCCTACTCCCAAAGCATCACTAACTCTTTTTGGCCATGGTGATGTTCTCAGTTATAGTCACATCTACATGATAATAATATAGCTTTTTTTATGCTAAGTGCTTTATAAATGGAATGAACAATCACTGATGCAAAGAACTTAGACTAAGCAGTTCAGATGTAGGAAGTGTGGCAAGACAGTGTTTCCCACATAATAGAGGATACATCTAGTGAGGAAATTCAGAGCAAAGAGATGGCATACAAGGTACTCAGGGGAGGTGCAGGAAAGCTGGATGCAATCTGGCTACCTCAGTACAACCTTGTGTTCCAGCTAGTTGAGATGAATGGTAGATACAAGTACACTGAGAAGTGCAGGGATAAGGCATTTGCAACAGTGATCCATAGGATCTTGATGACTGCTCCTTGACTTTGGAAACCAGATGAGCAGTGGTTTAGTTCCCACTTTCCGTAAATCCTGCAGTATCATGTTGTTGGTATAAGTCCTTACGCCTGGGAATATTGATCTACTAAATGAATTGAGTAGAAGTGGATGTGTAGAAATACCTTTAGCTTTTTCACTATCCCGTTAGTTCTAAGTCTGGTTTCCTCATATGCCCTCTTTTTTTTTTTTTTTTTTTTTTTTTTTTTTTTTTTTTTTTTTTTTTTTTTTTTTTTTTTTTTTTTTTTTTTTTTTTTTTT
>WHYT01017257.1:288146-352253 GCA_009806455.1 Tetrax tetrax
TTTTTTTTTTTTTTTTTTTTTTTTTTTTTTTAATATATATTCACTTGGATATGATGCAACCAAATAAGTCTGATTTGCGGGGAAATACAGCAAAATAGCTCAGGACTTCCTTGAACAGCATCCTGTTGCTGTGTTAAATTGTTTCATGACTTTGTTACCTTCCCCCTGCCACCATCTTTAATGATGTTTGGCAACATAAAGGAATGTTCTCTCCATGCTTTAGCATTCTATATATGATAATTAAGATAATAAAAATTCTAATGATATGTTTTTCCAGGGCAGAAACCCATTAGAATAGTCTGTCATTCCTACTTGTTTCTTTCAGGGAGTTGAAATAGAGTAAAAGAAATGTCCTACTGTTTTCTATATTAGTCTAACTAGCCTGGTTTAGAACAGTAGACAAAATAGAGCAACGCCACTGACTCCAGCAGTTACTCTGGATCAGCACTGTTCCAAATGAGATGTTTTTGCTTTATCTACTGCTTGACTTGTTACACAAAAAAAAAAAAAATGATTCTTCATTTCTAGTTTCTTTTGTTTCCTAGTCCATCAGGAGATTCTGAGAATAGTAGAAATCATTTGGAAGCAGCTCATTTCTCAGAGACGACAGGCTCTGGAGGACACTTACAAGATGGATCTTTCTGTAAAAGGAAATGACAAAGAAAGAGACATGAGGATAGTGGAGATCACTCCTTTATGGGAAGAAATTATGACAAGAGCTTGGCAACACTTCATAGGTCTCTGTTTTGTTGAACATTCATTGTAGTAAGCAAAGACATTGCAGTAAATGTAGTGCTTAATGGAAACCCACTGATTCCTTGGTTATACCCTTCCTCTACATATCACCTGCTAGAAAAAGCAGATTCTCCATTTCTCTCATCCAGGATTGTGATTGCTTTCTGTGTAATGCCCCAGCCCTTCTATAATTACCTGATGATGTTGTAGGCCTCATATTGTACAACAAGAAAGAGAAATCTTAGACAATTGTATCCCATAGGAGAATTTAAAAGGGAGGATATTTGATGTAGAAGGGCATCACAATGTGTGTAGCGCTGCAGGGATTCAAAGTTCATGTCTGTATAATGAAAATTATCTACGGCAGACCTCTGTAAGGCTTTTAAATAGTGACTTGAGAAGTACATGTTAATTCAATGCTCTTATAAATAGGACAATTCAGCTGGAGTGAGGCACTGCCATGTTGTTGTGTCTTCTGTAATGGATATACAAACTCTCCACCTTCCCACAAGCTCAACTTCAAGTCTTAACAAGCTTTTTTGTCTGTTCTGGCCCACAGCATCTGAAAAGAAGCTTCTTCAGAATAAAGCAGGGCCAGGCCTGTTACAAAGCAAGCACAATTCCTGGAGTGAAAGCCTCTCTTCAGCTATTAGGTTGGTGCCTGGACGAAACACAAAGGAAATTACATGTAAATCTGAGGTAACTTTTGCTCTTTGTGTTTTCTGATCCTGTCACCTGTCTGCCTTTTATATGGCTCTGGAGAGTTTGTCTGGACTTAGGAGGCTTCTGAGCATTTCTGTTGACGTGTTTCATTGTAAGCTAGACATCTATTGCAGTTAAGGTTCCTCTTCCAGATTGCTAGAAATAACTGCCAAGAAATAGTCATTGATAGTAATTTTAAATTAGAGGGAGGTAGATTTAGATTGGATATTAGGAAAAAAATTTTCACAATGCGAGTTGTAAAACACTGGAACAGGTTACCCAGAGAGGTGGTTGATGCCCCATCCCTGGAAACATTCAAGGCCGGGCTGGATGAGGCTCTGAGCAACCTGATCTAGTCAGGGATGTCCCTGCTCCTGCAGGGGGGTTGGACTAGATGACCTTTGAAGGTCCCTTCCAGCCCTAACTATTCTATGATCTGAAGAACTTCAGTTGTCAGCCTTAACTTATAATGTGTTAATGCATGGGTTTTGCATGAGGCTTAATTATGGCACTTGAAAGGAAAAACCTAAGCAACTCATGTGTGTTTGTGCTCACAGGGCTCTGGGTGGGTCAGAGCAAGGTGAGGAGATGCTAGCTTTGCTGCTGCTTTTGCCTTACATCACTAATGTAAACCTTGTCCTTCAGACACTGAATTCGTAGAAAGGAGTAGGTATTACCATTGTACTATCCTTTCATTTTCTACTCAATATGAAGTATTAAAGGTCCAGATTTTAGTTTAGCCTCAGAGAGGAGACAAGTGCTTATATAAACCAGGGATGGGTCTGTAGGATATGCAGCATTCCTACTGTCAGCAATGCAGCTGGACTATCTTTTCCATGTGTAAGCTCCTCTTTTGCTCAGAGAGGGGGCTATTTCTGTGTTTTCACTGTGCATTTCTTGAGAATAGAAATAAAAAGCACCAGTTAGATATTACTTGTTTAAGTTTGTCAGGGATAAAGTAACTAGCTATAGGATAGAGCAGCAGTGCGTTGACAGAATATTCAGAGCTTTGGACTAAGCTTGTGTTATTGCAGTGCTGGACATACTAAGGTCTTTTTTTCCTCCTTTTTTTCTCCTTTTTTTTGAGGAGACAGTAAGTCTGTTACAGCATCAGTTTAGGAAATCTCAACCCCTCCAGCTCAAGCAGTACAAGGTTGCAGCTTTATCCTCAGTGATAACTGGCGCGCTTCCAGGTGTGTTGATCAGGAAGGCTGTAATACCCAAGTAATGTCTCTGATAACACCTTACTGAGCTGCAAGTTTTGTCTCAGCATGCCACAGCATCCTTGTCGTTCCTTAAAATCACTTTGCTGCTTACAGAATGAACAAGTTCTTCCCAGGTACATATGTAGACTGTGATGTCATACTGCAAGTGCATCAACTATTTGCCCTGGGGTCTGTTTAATTATTTTTTAAAATTAATTTTGATTATTACAGCTGATTACACCTCAGTGAGCAATGTAATTGATATTTGTAAATGTATCCCAAGGAACATTTTGTACAACATGCTTTTTGCTGTTGAAGGTTAAAGACTCCGTTATTGGTTTTTCCCTAAATATGCCCACATCATTAGTTCCTCCAGTGAAAAGGTTGCCATCTGGAAAAGGCAGCACGGAGACATTATTCAGGCACAAGTGCATGAAATTGGTGTTTCTGCATCTTCTGTCTCTCTTCTGCAAGGAAGCGGCTTGTAATTAAAGGAGCTGGGTTTGGAGGAAACATTACTCATTTGGTGTTATTCCTTATCATGTCAAGGACTGACAGCTTCACAGCTCTGATAAATTGTTCCTCTCAATGAGATGCAAAGCTACAGTTCCAAATGTTCTTCTCCACTCTCCCTCTCCCCCTTTTTCCCTCCAGCCTATCTATGAAAGAGTTTGATGCACTTTTCAGAGAGATGAAATTTAAGAGGAACAAAAATTAACTTCTTTGCTCCTCAACAGCCCTCTTTATTCGTGGGACTTGTGGTATCAAAGGAAGTTGGGAGCACAAGTTAAATTACAAATAAATGGTATTTTTGCTTCTAACTTGTATTTTTGATCTCACTCTGGTAGGCACCTTAAAAAGTGCTATAATATGATTTTGCATCACTTTCTGTGTCTCACGTGCCTTCTCTCTTCGCTTAGGAAAAATCTTCAGATACTAGCCTCTGTCTTCACTACTGCTAGTTATGGACCTATGTCCTAAAGTGATAAGCACTGGGATGAAACATTTTGATAAAAGAAAACATAGCAGTATGAACTGCATAGTGAGAAATGAAGCCTTTAAATCCCATAGTAAAATACAAATCTTTGCATTTACTGAGAGCTAAGCATGGTTGTTCCTAACTGAGCAAATCTTATTAAATTTGAGGAAAGTGCAGAAATTAAGCCAGGGTTTCAAAGCTTTGCCCAGCAGAAAGAAGAAATGGGTTGTTTAGTGAGTTATTAATTTGGTTCCCTTATTGACTGAAAGTAAACAAAGAAGTTGAAGCGATAGTAGCATTATGCTGCAGACTTAAAAAAAAAATAACAAAAAAAACCCCAAAACCACAGAACAACAACAAAAAACCACCCTACTCAAAACTATCAACTTTTTCCCCATAGTCATTTACAAGATAGCAAGAGTGCTTTTGAGAACTGTTCTGGTTCCTCAACATGAAAAAAAAAAATCAAAATTCGAACTATTCACTTCAGCAACGGATCAGGCCCCATTTTTCTGCTTTATTTTCTCTCAGGATCTCCAGCATCAGTGAAGCCAATTCCTTGCTATTTGGTGGGAAATGTCAGAATTAGCAATCAAATGCAGCTGTGTTTTCCCTGTATTTACAAATCCACTTTGCTGTCTCATGCTCAGCTCTGGGCTTTATCTGGAAAGCATGATGATTCAGGAAGGAGAGCATGATTACATTTCTGGTAGTAGAATGGTGATGATCTGCTCTGGTAATGGCTATTTTGAGCTTTCTTGGAAGTCTGAGTAGCCATGAAGGTGCAAGAGGAGCACTGTAAAAAAGTTAGGGTTTTTTTTTGTTTTTTTAATGCTTACAGGTGACAGAGTTGGGTAAGTTTACTAGCAAGACGGTCTATAAGACTCTGAATACAGTGCCAAAGGTTTCCAAATCATTAACTTTCCTATGTCCAAGTGAGCCTTTTGATCTTTTGCTTTTTCTCCTCCATTCTTGCTCCGGTCCCCATCCCACCCAGTTTTGCTGTCAGAATCTAGGATGTGTATTTAATTTTTAGGTTAGCAATGACTAATGGTTTTTATAATCTTCAACAAGATGAAGAGCAGCAAGGGACCACTATAGCAATCATATTTCAGTAAATTGTAAATCAGTCAACAGCTTCTGCCATGCAGTATCCTGAGGTTCTTCCTGAGGATGAGTGCCCAAGCAAGGTTAGAAGCAGCATACTTCTAATTACTGTAAGACACACTGCCTCAGGGCTGTAGATGTAGTTGATATTCTTTACAAGAAATGCAGAGACTCCTGAGTTTTGCAGCAGGCCTGATCATGCCTGTCCTCTCCTGTCTTAGTTCATTAATTACATTCCTCTATGCCAGAGACCCTTGAGAGAATGAGATAGAAAAGGTCTTTTTAGTCCCAGTCTTCAGAGTGAAGAGGCTAACAGAGACCTCATAACTTGTAATTGCACAACCAGAAACTTTGCAGTACGATCTTGGTCAGCAAATGTACATTTGTGAAGACAGGTATAGATTAAGAGTGAGAATCTGACCTCCTTTGTACTGGTTTTGTCAGTGTCCATTGCAAGGGAATTCGCCCTAGTTAAGTGATGGGAGAGTGTAGCCTTTGAACTCTAAGGATTTTTGAGCAATTTGATGGATAACTTGGTTTCTGCTCTGCTGCCCTTAATATATGCAAGGTCACTGCAGAGCTAATGGCAAAAAAAAAAAAAAAGCATTTAATGGTCTAGCTCTAAAACTAGAAAATACTAGATGCTAAGTTTGGCTTGACTGGGAGTGATTCATTTTTCTTTAGCTGGCTTTGTAGTAAGAGCCCACCTCTTGTGCTTACTTTTGTAAGCAACAGGCAGATTGTTAAACCCACAACACATCTGTAAAAGATAACTGCATCAATGTGTCAGCGAGAGCGTTCGTTGTCTCAGTGGATAACTTTCTGAAGTCAGGAGCTCCAAGTAAAGACCTGTTGGCTGAGACTGTCACTGTCAGACACAGAATCTACTTAAATTCCTTTTGAAAATTGTCACCCTTAATTTTTTGCCATGTAATATTTTATTTATTTATATTGATGCCTAAGCAGTCTTGATGTACCTACTGAAAAGAAACTGCAATTTCATTATCTCATTTAGCACAGTGAGTTGTGTGTCCTCATCTTATCACTGAGTAAGAAGATAGTGGTATGACTGAAGATCACTCGAATTGTGCATAGGTTCCTAATAAGAGGTACCCTTGGTTGAAGTAATGGCCAGTGTCTCCTGGGCAAGCTCCCCTGAAAGTTGTCTGTTGAGTCCTGCCTCTATAATTAGATTCCCAAAAGGAAGAAAGACAGCCTTTCAAATATCTTCTAGGAGTTAATGTTTCTTTTGAAATCTGAGAAAGACGGAGGTATCTTTCAAACAACATGTTATTTCAAAGTCTTTAGGACATTCTTTAGATAGATAGCTTTACAGGAATTGTTTTTGTTTTGTTTTCTCATCTGTTTGTTCAGCAGGTTTCTCTAAGACCAGAAACTGGAAATGGTGTTGCTACAGAAAATTATTTATTTGTTATACCAATCTCTTCAGATTTCACAGCAAAAAAAAAAAAAAAAAAAAAAATTCACATGTAACACTCATTTTTAAGATAAATATGGCTAATATACCTAATATCTCTAGTGATTCACTTACGGCAGTGATGCATTATATTTTGAGAAGTATTGAAACATTAGATTTCCATTTACTTCAGTGGGAGTTTGAACTACAGGCTTAAATTCCTTCCATGCTGAAAATGTACATCTCTACATCAATTCTTACAGAAGTTTTTAAATGTGTTTTGTACACTACTAGGACTTACCTAATACAAATACAAGCTCCATCGCAGATACAGAATTAGTCCTATCTGGGGCAGGGCACTTGCCCCACATGATTCTATCAGGAAGGTGCCCTGGAGCTTCATTCACTCCTGCTGTTAGTCTTCATACTTTTTGCAGCCATCTTCACAGGTTTTGCATTAGGTGTGGGGAAAGAGGGAGAAATTACTTGTTTTAAATTAATATGTACAGATCATACTCACAGATTCTTGGGTGAGATGTCTGTGTGCAAAAGTCTGTGTTTTAGAGGGTAGTTTTAAACAAGGCTTTTCAAGCAAAAGTGTTTGATGTTGAACTGGAAGGCTGGTGATGTATTCCTAAGTGCTAGTCAGGGCACACAGAAGACTCAGCCCCAGGACATAAAATCAATGTTAGCAAAAAATGCTGTGTTTAAGTGGACTTTGACTCCCATAAAAAAAAAAAAAAAGAAGCTTTACCTCAAGTTGACGGACATTAATTTACAGAGACTTGGCTATTATTACCAAGATATCTGTTGGAGGGACAACGCAGCAGGGCATAAGCAACTCAGGAGGTTCCTGGAATGTATTGATTCCTTCTCCAAGTGATAGTGGAGCCAATGAGGAGAGGTGCTATGCTGGACCTTGTTCTCACCAACTAGGTGGGGCTTGGTGAGAAATGTGAAGGTCAAGGGCACCCTTGGCTGCAGTGACCATAAAATGGTGGAGTTCAAAATCCTTAGGGCAGCAAGGAGGGCATGCTGCAAGCAATCCTGGACTTGAAGAGAGCAGACTTTGATCTCTTCAGGGATCTGCTTGGTCGAGTACCATCGGATAAAGCCCTGGAAGGAAGAGGGGCCCAAGAAAGTTGGTTCCTATTCGAGGATCTTCTCCAAGCTCAGGAGCAATGCATCCCAACAAAGAGGAAGTCAGGCAAAAACACCAGGAGGCCTGCATGGATGAACAAGGAGCTCCTGGACAAACTCAGACACAAAAAGGAAGCCTACAAGGAGTGGAAGCAAGGGCAGGTAGCCTCAGAGGAATACAGAGAAATTGTCCCAGCAGACAGGGATCAGGTTAGGAAAGCTAAAGCCCTGGTAGAATTAAATCTGACCAGAGCCATCAAGGGCAACGAGAAAAGTTTCTGTAGGCATGCCGGGGGTAAAAGGAAGACTAGGGAAAATGTGGGCCCTCTCCAGAAGGAAATGGCAGACTTGATTACCTGGGACATGGAAGAGGCTGAGGTACTCAATGATTTTTTTTGCCTCAGTCTTCTCCAGACAGGACTCTAGCCACATTGCCCAAGTCACAGAAGGCAAAGGCAGGGACTGGGAGAATGAAGAACTTCTCACTGTAGCAGACGATCAAGTTAGAGATGATCTAAGGAACTTGAAGGTGCACAAGTCCATAGGACCTGAAGAGATGCATCCATGAGTCCTGAAAGAACTGGCAGATGAAGTTGCCAAGGCACTATCCATCCAGTTGTGGCAGTCTGGTGAGGTTCCCACTGACTGGAAACATGGAAACATATCCCCCATTTTTAAAAAGGGGAACAAGAAATACCTGGGAAACTACAGGCCAGCCAGTCTCACTTCTGTGCCTGGCAAGATCATGGAGCAGATCTGCACATGGAAAACAAGGAGGTGATTGGTGACAGCCAACATGGCTTCATTAAGGGCAAATCATGCCTGACAAATTTTGATGGCCTTCTATTGACGGGATTACAGCATTGGTGGATAAGGGAAGAGCAACTCATGTCATCTACCTGGACTTGTGCAATGCATTTAACACTGTCTCACATGACATCCTTGTGTCTAAACTTCAGAGACATGGATTTGATGGATAGACCACTTGGTGGACAAGGAATTGGCTGGATGGCCGCACTCAGAGTTGTGGTCAACAGCTCAATGTCCAAGTGGAGACCAGTGATGAGCGGTGTTCCTCAGGGACTGGTATTGGGACTGACCCTGTTTAACATCTTTGTCGGTGTCATGGACAGTGGGATAGAGTGCACCCTCAGCAAGTTTGCTGACAACACCAAGCTGTGTGATGTGGTCAACACGCTGGAGGGGAGGGATGCCATCCAGAGGGACCTTAACAGGCTTGAGAGGTGGGCCTGTGCAAATTGCATGAAGTTCAACAAGGCCAAGTGCAAGGTCCTGCACATAGGTGGGGGCACTCCCAAGCAGAAACACAGGCAGAGAATGGATTGGGAGCAGCCCTGAGGAGAAAGAGGTCTTGGTTGGTGAGAAGCTCAATGTGAGCTTCTGTATCCTGAGCTGCATCAAAAGAAGCATGATCAGCAGGTCAAGAGAGGTGATTCTCCCTCTCTACTCTGCTCTCGTGAGACCCCACCTAGAGTACTGTGTCCAGTTCTGGGGCCTCCAACATAAGAAGGACATGGACCTGTTGGAGCAAGTCCAGAGGAGGGCCACAAAGATGATCAAAGGGCTGGAGTACCTATCGTATGAGGACAGGCTGAGTTGGGAGAAAAGAAGGCTCTGGGGAGACCTTATTGCAGCCTTCCAGTACCTAAAGGGGGCCTGCAAGAAAGCTCAAGAGGGACTTTTGACAAGGGCCTGTTTTGATAGGACAAGGGCTAATGGCTTTAAACAGGAAGAGGGTAGATTTGGATTAGATATAAGGAAGAAACTCCAGTGAGGTACTGGAACAGGTTGCCCAGAGAAGCTGTGGATGCCCCGTCCCTGGCAGTGTTCAAGGCCAGGTTGGATGGGGCTTTGAGTGACCTGGTCTAGTGGAAGGTGTCCCTGCCCATGGCAGGGGAGTTGGAACTAGATGATCTCTAAAGCCCCGTCCAACCCAAACCATTCTATGATTCTAAGATGTCAGTGGCAACACTACATCAGCAGCTGAACCCAGAGCTAAATAGTGGACCAATGCCTTCAAATACTAGCTACTTCTTTCCTGCATTGTTCTAGTATCTTTCAATAACTGACTGTAAAATCAAGGCTGATGCTGACCAGCCTGGGTTTTCAAACAATAGTAGAGCCATTGCACCAGAGAGTCATTAAGGTGGGGAGGTGTGTGAGGTAGTAAAAAGGAGATCGGGGTTGAGCACAAAAAGCTTACTAATTTGGCTTGAAGGAGGGACAAGTTCAATTTAGCATTTCACGGTAGGTGAAATGAAGAAGATAGAAATATTTGAAATATAATCACAATTATTACTTAAACAAATATTTTTCTTACCAGCCACTCAGTTGATCTTTTATCAGCTTTTCAAGTTAATGGAGTTAAAACAAGCAAACATATAATGATATTTCTTTGAAAAGTGCATTATTTGTGTAACATCTTTATCTTCATAATAGAGGGATAATTAACATCACTAATTATCTAATTAAGTTCATTAACTATCCACCAACAGTGCACCGTGAAGTTGACATTATGTTCTTCTGTCAACAAATGCTTTGATTTCTTAGGAAGTAATTAAAATGTAAATTAGCATGTCATTAAATGCACAAGGGAAGTTTGAAATCAAATATTCATTTCAAAACTGCTCATAGCATACATTTTTTTTACTTCAATAAAAGCAGGCACTTCACTATTAATGATGTATATTAAACAATTTCCATTATAATATTATTGTCTTGTTTAATAACTGGCTCAAAGCTAAATTACAGAATGCTGCAGCAAGCTGTAAAAAGTTTCTTTAACTTTGAGCAAAGAAATTCTTAAGTCCTCTTAAGTGGATATCTGGCACACTGCTCATTTATCATTTTCAGATTGTTTACAAGATCATAATTAAATAATTCAACAGGTCAATAAGTTAGATAACTGCATGAAAATATAAAATGCAGAACTATCTAATTTTATGTAATACAAATCACTGAACTTTCTAAAATGTATGGGAATAATTTCCGCATTCACTGAAGATAACTGTTTAACAGAGAAGCTGGAATATAAAGGTTGTATGATGATGAATACAAATTATTACGCTGACTCAGATCCACAGGCCGCTCACCCCACAGTCTGTCCCCTAAATATCCAGTACCAGTTGTCACAGGAGATGGTGTGTGACAGCAAAATGCACAGCAGAATAGCTAGCAAAGTTGTTCCTTTCTTGATTTATATCAGTTTAATCTTAAAACCCGAAATAAAATAAATAATATCGCTTCCTAAAGTTTTTGTAGGTAACTATTCAGAGATAAATTTTCAGTGGTTTTAAACTCAATGGTATCCTGTGGCAGTGAATTCCCTTCATTTAATTACACATTGTATGAAAAGATGTTTTCTTTTGTTTCCTGCATAACTTTCAAAAAATACATTATTACTTTTTGAGCTAGAAATTGTCTGGTTCAGGTTTAAGCTAGCATATAGGATTTCAGTGATCGAAGTTTAATGTTTAAAGCTGTTGGCATTGAAATCTCATCTTTCAAGAGCTACTGTTTGCAGAGTTTTATTTTCACACAACAGAGACAACACCAAATTAGTTGAATGGTGTTAAAGTGGATGAATGAGTTCTATTTGGTTGCAGAGAAAACCTAGAAACAAGTGCTAGCCACTGAAACAGAATTAATTTTTTTCTCTGCTGAATATATAGAAAGAGAAATAATGTTTCATATTTCTTGGTTCAAATATGTTAATTTTCTTCCAGAATTTTTATGCAACATTTTATTTCTAATAACTTTAGAAAAAAATTGTTTGAATTAAGTTGTTTTATATGGATTGTTTGATTCAAAAGCCTAAAGCAGCAATTTAAACTGAATCAAACTTATATTTTTATTTTAAAACTTTGGATGGAATAAACATTCTCATCCACAGTTTCCCACAAGAAAATAATTTTTCACTATTCTTTCTTTATGTTTTATTTTTAAAGACAAAGAATGCATTTTTCCAATTATGAGGACAAGAAATATGACCAAATTTGCTTATCAACAAGTTACGAGTTTATACATGGTGTCTATGTGTAGGTGTCATATATAGACGACACCTTTAAATGTGTGTCATTTTAGGAAAACTCATAATTTTAGAGGTCAGGGAAGAGATGTTTGTGTTCTGTACTCTGAGCATATGCTAATGTTTACAGAATTACTTTGTTAGCTAAAGGATTAGAAGTGCACATTTTTCTTAAATAAAAGCCATGATTCAAATGTAATCAGATAATGCCAGTGCATGAGGCTTTCAGATAAATGTATAGAGATACTATGCGATAAAGCCCTAAGTTACATACTCCTGTGGGACCTCAGAGAAAATCATCATTCCAAATAGAAATAGGAAAGCGGTGAGTAAGAACAAGCAAAGGCAAGAATAGATGCTGTTGCTATGCCAATAATACCAAAGTCTGACCTTCACCTTTCACTAGAGGTAAAAGCGAATACCTCTGCTCTTAACAGAATGGAAACTGAGCCCTGAAGAGGTTGAGTGAATTATCCCAAAGTAACAGAAGTCATTCCCAGAGATAAGATTAAAGAGCAAGCATATCGCCTTCCATCATGCTTTTTTACTATTAGGAGACAAGTTATGTCTTCTCCCAGGAATTCATCTCTTCAGTAGTATAACCTGTGTATGCACACATACGTACATATACATAATAGAGCTGCTTCTGTGCTGCCTGAGATTAGCTGATACAGACAGTGTGGAAGTCTCATCACATCTGCACCAGACTTAGAGTTTATCCTCTTGAAACCCACTCCTGTGTGTGGGTACATTTATGATGCACTGAAATATGGAGGTTTTTCTCATTAACTTTGCTATTCCCCAACCAACTGGCGATGCCAGGGATCCGTCCATGATGCTTAGGAGCAGTTGGCACTGTGCATTAGCCTCCTAGCGGGTTGGGGCACAAAGCTTCCATGCAACGCTTAACTGCTGGAACTACAGTCTGTTGAAAAGCTAAATGAATTTTGGCAAAGTAACAATAAAATCCACATAGCAATAACAATTTTGTGATTCAAAAGAGCCTGCAAACAATCCTCACTGTGGAGAGTGTATGCAGAGTACTAGGACAAACTGCTCTTTAATCTGCTGAGGAAAACATTATCTGTTTTAGCTTATTTCTTGTTACCTGGTGACTAATGAAACCATCTTTCCTCTTATGAAATGAACCTACGTGCTTACTAGTGATAGTCAATTACTTGAAAAGTAGTTTGGTCACAAGATGGGTGGCTTACTGTTTGCATAAGTTAACAGCATACCTGGTCTCTGATTCGCCATGTTAGATTTAGTAGCAGTAGTAGACTTGGAGATAGTATGCATTGTGTCCCTGTGTCTGAATACAACAGGGCTGGTGAATTGGAGACTTGACCCAGCTCTAGTAATTTGCTGTAACACTCGAGTTCTTCTGTGTAAAACTGCCATGCTAGCTGTAATTCTATCCTCTGCTTGTGCGGCTGATGTAGAAGAAATTGGTTTATTCCTGTGATTTAGCAGGAAAAGACCAGAAGTATTGGACTTTAATTGTGCATGTCAGGAGGGGAAATTCTGATTAGATGTATGGAAAAAGGATGAGCATGAGAACTGAAGGGGAATACAAGAAGGTAGATTTCAGACCTCAAAAAAGTTTAGACTCAAAACTCAACTGCTGACAATCAAGCTTTCTAGCGATGCAAGTCATAGTGGTTTAGGAATTTTCCATTAAAAAGGTCATTGGCTTTAGATGATGACTGCAAAAATCAATCGTTTTTATGAGAAAGTGTCTTCTCCCTGACTGAGTCACATTGTCAGTGACAGAAGATCCACACTGGTTAGAGCATGCAGTCCAGAGGACAGAGCTGGGATATGGGGCTGCTGAAAGGAACAATGCTGCACTGCAGGTGGATACCATGTAATGTTGAGCTGCTGGGAAATATATACTTAAGTAAAACTGAACAATTTACTCTTTGTAAAATGGCTTTTCCTGAGTATTCTGTTTCATAAAAAATGCAGCTTTTGTGTTTGGTCAATATGGGAGTGCCTCACATTAGTATCATGTCATTTTTATCATTCTAATGATGTTAATTTCATGTTTCCTTCTTTTGCAGTCATCACCCATAGAGGTTTTAAACATGTTTAATTGCCACTTTTAAGGTCCAAGTGCTGCATATATATTGTCTATATGTTTGTATCTTAAATGCTTGGATTTAAGGAAAATCTGTGCCCCTTCAGCAGCAGACAACCTGTATATAAAAGTTGCAAAGTATATGCCTAAACACACTGTGAAACACTGATTTCTTGAATCAGGGTCATCAAATCTGTTTCTGCCATGCACAAACTCTTTGCCACTGTCACATATGCTATTTACACCCAGTTTGTTGTGTCCCTAAGAGCTCCTTACCTGCTGCTCTGTTTTTCTGTGCCCATGGAATATTTTCAAAAAACCTAGTGATTGCCTGAATAGCTCTAATTAGATTGGAAAACCTTCCATGTAGGATTTGAAAGCCCAGGTTTAGAGGAATAAGGTATGTGGACTCTTCCTATGATATAAGATCTAATATCTGGTAAACCAGATAGAATATGATCTAGCACTGGGAATAAAACAGTAGAAGGAATTTCCAAATTGGTTCATCAAATTGTTTCCCCTTCCTACTACTGTGTACTGTCAACATCTACATCTGCTTTGTGGGCTTACCAGGCTGTTTCAAATTATTTCAGGTTGGGTTTGCTCCATCACCAACCCCTTTTCTCCTGCAACTAAGTCATAGTGGCAGGGTGTTCCAGAAATTCACTTGTCTTAGCTTCCACATCTGTAAGCTAAAGACTTTGACTTCTTTCATAAAGACCTCTGAGATGTACTAGTAAAAAGTGCCATACAAGAGTAAACATTTTAGTTTTAGCTGTGATGCTATATGAATGCTCTTGCTGTGTGTGCTTATAACATTTATTTTGCTCAGAAGAACTAAAGGAGTAGACTAATATCAACAGTTCTAGTCCTCACCAGTAGATGACTAAAACACACACTTCAAACAAGTGTGTGGGTATTCTCACCATCATCCATGAGACTATTCACTTGGCACAGTGAGGGATTTGAATATTTGGGCTTTTCTTTTAGCTCTTACAAGTCCAAAATTTTGTCTTGAAGTTTATTTTTGTTTATTAAGAGTTTTGGCACATACTTTTGTGTGCATATGTGTTCTGTAATACAGCATATAGCCTTTAATTCCCCAAAGACAGTCTCAAAGTACAGAGCTCCAATGACATAATGTTTCTTTAGGAGAGAACTGTTGCATATGTGGCGTCTGTGTCATGCAATATGAGTTTATTATGGCAAGCCTGAATATTTATGAGGTGCAGGAGTGTTAAGTTTTATGTGTATATATATATATATATATGATTTTAAAAATCAGACATAAAACATTCCAGAGCTCAGGAGAGAATTGTTAACTTAGAAGTCACACCTCAATCTTTAGTCTTTTTTCTTTTCTTTTCTTCCCCCCACCCCCAACCATTTCTTAATACAAGCAGCCTTTCATTTGCTTTAGTTGAAAGAAATTGTGGAAAAGCCACTCTCTGGGGTTTTTTTGGCATGCTAATTTCTTTTTGCCAGCTTTTTTCTTCTTGTTGATTTTACCTTTCCCCAGTGCTAATCATCTTCTCTCCTATTTGCTTGAGGTCTTCATGCAGCAAGAGGATAAATGTTTTTTGATTCTGTGGCTTGCTTGTTTGTTTGTTTGGTTTTTAATAGGGAAATAGCTTGTAAATTCCATCACCTTCTCAAGCTCTAAATATTGACTGGGGAATCTGAGGCAGCAAAATGACCTGATTCTACTTAGAATGTGATTATCTAAGGCTGCAAAGTAGGGAAGTGTAGATAAAAAAGACTTAAAGCATGGTATCATACTCAGATTTTTAGGCAGGGACAGATCAATGTGGCCTTTTGGTCTGCTCTTTGCTAGCATGCAGGTCATATTTTTGGCATTTACGCCTGCTTTTCTGCATGTGAAACTCAAACCTAATATTACGTTACACGATATTAACAATTATCAGAGCTGGCATATTGATTTTGTTCAAGACAGATATTACACTGTGGCACTGTTGTATTTAATCTACCTTATAAAAAGTTGCTATTTTAAAGTATAACCACCTACAATTTTTAATGGAAACTGTTTATTTGTTAGAAACCTGTTCACACTAGTTGTTCATTAAGCATTATAGTGTAATTTTTTTTGACTGAACACTTAATAAATAATAGCCTGGTCTATATTCTCTATTCTCTTATTGAGTATCTATTTCAGGTTTTGGATTTTTTTTGTTGGTTTGTTTCAGGGTGGTTTTTTTACAATCACAGCGATCTCCAATTTTGTTAACTGTTGATTTCATTTTACAACCAGATGGTTTTCTTGTGGGGATGATCATCAGGGACGTGTTCATCTGGTCAAAGATAGTTCGCCATAGCTCATCTGGAAGTTAAAGTGGTTAGTCTTCAGTTCACCAGACTTAGCTAGCAGAATTTTTCCTTCTTAGGACCCTTCATATGTTTTAAAGGCTGGGAGCTGGGTCAGTGAAGTCAGTGAGAATCTTTGCAATGTAGACTTTGACCTTAGGGGTCTGATTGGTGACCATGAGTGAAGTACAGAATATAAGCAACTTTGAAACAGTAGCCAGTAGAGTGCTGACTCAGCTTGAATAGCCTGTGGGTATCTGAAATGGTTGTTAATACTTGGAGGAGTTGGTTTTCTATTCTGAATGGTTTTTACCCTATGTCCACCCAGAGCTGGGATCTCAGCTCTTCTCCTGTACTGAGCCCAGCTCAACAACACAGAGATGCTGTTGCTTTCTAGGTCAGCCGTTATGGGAGTTTTGTATGAATTATGGAACAGTTTTGTGAGGCCACAACTGTGATTACAGGTTTAATGATGCTTTAAACAAACAAAAATATAATGACTTTCATCAGTGTAAAACAGGAGCTTCCTGCAGGGAAACACCAATAAATGTGACTTCGCAGCAGGGGTACAGACCTGGCTGGCAGCCAGCAGTAATCAGCACACCACATAGACCTTGTGTGTTAACTTAATTATAGCACAGTGCAAGAAGTAGCTAGACAGTTTGCTGTGAAGAATCACTGCCAGCGTGGCACAGAGTCCATGCATTTAAAAGTTACCCATCTGATCCATGGCTTTAGGTAGGGAGAGGCTGGGACTTCCACAGCCAGTTTAGCCTCATGCTGTGACTCACAGTGATCTCACCTTTGTCAGGGAAGCTTGAGTGGGCATGAGAGCCTTTGAATGGCAGTAGGGGCACTCTTACCTCTCCCATATAATCTCCAAACAGCTTCTGCCTTCTCTGCCACCTCTAATCCTCAGGAATTTATCAAAGGAGAAGATAGTTCTCTGTAATGCATTTAATGGTCAGCCATATTTATACCTTTTTTTAATTTTTTTTTTTTTAATTCATGGCTTTGGTGTACCTTTTGTAAGTTCCTGTGAAGTGCAAGCTATCTTATTTTTACTTCAAAATCGTGTTCAAGTAAGCCTAAATCCTTCCTACACATTTGTATGGCACATAAAATAGATATTTGTGGTTTATTTAGATACTGTGATTTTGGGGATTCTGTTTCTTTTCGTAGCAATTAGGAGCATCATCCTGAGTCAGGTCTCAATGTTCTATACCATTGAATTTGGAAAATTTTAAAGCAAATATGCCCAGAAGATTAGACATGGCATTATGTAGTTGTAATAGGATAGCTAGAATCTTTTTCTGGGAAATGTACTGTCAAACAGGAGAATTTTTACCTACCTCTGTTAGTAAGATGGTTGATACTGAACTCCCCTCAGTAGCTGTTTGTTGGCAATCACACAAAGAGATACTGAGTGAGGAGAGAAATAGATGGAGGAGCTATCCTTGTGTTTGCATAGAAATATCTGAGTTACAGGACTGTAGAACAGTCTCATGAGTGTTGGACAGCCTGTTAAAGCAGAGTCTTGTTGCTGGTTCTTCAGTTGCCTTAATGCAATAAGACAAAACAAGCCAGTAGCTTACGCAGCAGTTGTTCAGTGCTTCAGCTATACGCACAGTCTTTCTGTATGCTTTGTGTCTCTGATCAGGCAACAAAATGTCATGAGAACAAATACTTCGAGTCTCTTTGAAAATTAGAATTTCATATATGGCTAGGAGAAAGGGGAGAATAAACCTAGCATTTTCAAAGCTTGTCTTTGAAAGCTTCGAAGCTTGTCTTTAATCAAAGTTTAACAGGTGTCTTCGAGGAATTAGTATGATAGTGAATGTCCGAGGTTGTACTTTGTTGTTATTTACATTATGCTAGTTTGGCACCTGAGGGATTCCATTGAGTTTAATAATGTTTCTGCTGATCTTTTCAAAAGGGAGGCTCAGATAGCAAGTGCTGTTTGAAATTCTCTGGTTTGTGTTCTGTATCAGTCTTGGCTATGTGAACCTTGTGACCTCAAAACCTGTGGAGTTTAGTGGAGTAACTAAGAAGAGAATGAAGACCTTTCATTTCCCTGCTCCCTGAGTTTAAGAATCCTACCACACTGGACCATAGTTCATGATCTTAATCATGAACATCTCAGTGTAACTCTGAGTTTAGTATTATAGCCTCTGTTTTGTGGCTGGAGAGGTAGTGGTTCAGGGCAATTTATGTCTTGCTGAAGATCACATAACAACTTGTTTGCAAAATGGGGAATGCAACTCATAATCTCTTGACAGCAATTAATCAGTCTTGTATTTGCACAGAGAGCCTTAGTTTGAAAAGTTAATTCCAACAAAACAGCAGATAAAATGTATGACTGTTAATACAGGTTCACTGTTCTATGAGTCTAGTGCATTCTGGAAGGAAAGGAAAAGTGGCTGAGAAGTTCTGTCAGACTGCTGTGGAAAGCATATATTTCCAGAAACATCTGAGTAGCACTGGGGTTTAGGGCATGTCTGTACTGTGTAGTAGAGCAGAGGCAGTTATTATGGGTGTTGTCTTGCACTAGTACAGCTCTGCAAGTTTCCAATTCTAGAGCTAGCTCAGACATCTCTGCATCACAATCCCATTAAATAGTGTATTTATACTCCAAGTCACTTGCTGCTAGAGGACTTAGGCTCCTAAATCTCAAAAAAGTTTTTGGAAACAGTTCATTTCCTGTGTGCAAAAAGGGGACAAGGACCATTCCTTTGTTTGCACTTTCTCTTTATGCAGCAAGGAATAGCTGTATCATTCTGGACCCTTAACTCAATCAAGGTCTCTATAACAGATAATTGTCTTTTATGCTACTTGTGGTACTAATTAATTCAGCTCCAAAAGGAGGAGCCTTAAATTTTATTTGCTGTTTTCTTTCTCCTTCTGAGTAGTTCCACTAATGACCCTTGTTAAGACCATTAATATGTTTATCTTCCTGGTGTTAAGTGTGCAACTTGCTCACAGATGATTGCCTCATCACTATACTGTCTGGAGAGCCATCAAACTTGCAGACACAGGCCATATTCCTTAATTACTCTTGTAAAAGGGCAACTAATGCCTGCCTGTGCCCCTCCCAGAGTTTACACCTGCAGTACTTTGGTGTAATGTGTTCTGATGTTTCTTCTAGGGATTTGTATCATGTATGGAACAGTACCGAAGAATCGGGCAGGAGCTGTACGCCTCTTTGTACAAGAACCATGTACAGGTAAAGATCGGGAATATTGTGCTACACCTTTCTGTTGTTGAAAGGATGCTCTTGGACTACCCTGAGAAATCAGACATTTCAGAAGTGAGATGAGTAGTATGGCCAAAGAAATGCTGAGAGTTGATGAGTCAATACTCCTTTCCTGACATCACCACTCAAGTGTGATACAGCATCGCTCACCAATCAGATTCCTCGCTGTATCTTCAGGAGCCTTTTTCTTGTGTTTAAATGAATTATTTCACTCTCATAGTAGCAGAAATGAAAGTACTTTGACCTTTTTTTTCTTAGCAGCCAGTAAATCTTTTCAAGATGTCTCAAGCTCATAACCAGTAAAATCTTGCAGGTGTGTTTCTGTTTCAGGATTGGCTATCAGAGACTGGCAAGCTTTTCATTCTTTGGAATTCTCACCTCTTCTCTCCTTTAAATTGCTATTTTAGTGCCCCCCAACTCCCTACATGCACTTCCTAAGTAGAAATGATTAAATTTATGCCATGTTTGAAGGGAGCACAGTACACTTCTGACTGAGACATACAGACTGTGTTTTCACTGAGCATGGTTGTTGCCATTTGACATAAACATTTGCCAGAAAAAAAAATGGAATGAATAAAACCTCTGTGATACTGTTCTCCTGGCTCACTACTTTAGAGCTGGAAATCTGATTAAAGTAGATCTTTTCAATGAGGTTAAAGTTTGCTACATGCTTATATTGTCACTGTATCTTAGCTTGCTCAGTAGAATCTCCCACAGCACACTTTGAGGGGTCAGTCGGACCTGTGTTTGCGGGGTCCACAGCACTCCCTTTGCAGTGGTCCCATTTGGTAGGTTGGGTAGATCCCTCTGAATCACTGGGGTGGTGCTGCTGCTGGATGGGAGGAGGGTAGTGTACAAAAGTGGTTCTGTCCCACAGATGCTGCAGTGTGGTTACAGCAAAGCAGCCAAGGACTGGATGATACTTGAGGAGCAACTTTTCTACAGAAGGGGCCCATGGGGAGGTGCATCACGATGCTTAGAGCCACGATGGATTCTGGATTGTTATGAAGGGCCTTCACGAATGAGAAGGAGGATTCAGCATGCGAACACCCAAGCAACAATGATGCGAATGAAGAGTGAGGTAGAAAGCTTTAGCAGGAGATGCACAATTTTTGTAACAGTTGCTAGTGCCTTTTTCCTCTGATTCTCATCACCTGACTTATCAATATGCTATGCCGTGTGTAGAGAACCCACTGAACATGTCTGGTTTTGAGAGAGTAAGAGGGACTGCAATGTGTTTAGCAGCAGCAGAATGATTTTCCTGCTCTTCTGTATAAAATCTCCCCAGACAGATAAGAGTGTAATCTGAACATACTTTTCTGCTTGTAATATCTCATGGATACAGCACTTCCCAATGTATGCAACAGAGCCCAGTTAGAAGGCTGCACTGTCCTGTTAGTGTTATGTTTATTAGGGCTGCTAGAACTGGTGGATGATCAAAAGGGGAATTAGAGTGGTTTGAAGTAAGTATTGAACTGTATGTGTGGAGTATTTACTACTGCCTGTCTTTATAGTGCCTAAGTGCCAAATCCTATCAACCAGAAGCTGAAGCACTTCAGTATGTGAGGAGGTTCCCATCTCTAGGACACTTTCAGCTTTTATGTGAAGGCTGGATTCTCGCAGCTTTCTGTAGACTGTGTGGTATGATTTTTATCCTAAAACTGGCCCCATGCAGGGTTTTCTTTGAAAAGACAGTAGTCCTTTTGCTTAATTGTGGACATTTGTTCCTACACTTAATTGTTCCTTTGGGTCCTTTCAAATGAGTTTATTGGAATTTCCAAGGCACTTATTTGCAACGTAGTTCTAAATCTGTGTTGTTCTCTGCAATAAGGTCTTGAGTTATGTTTACCTGTCTGCATATTCCGCTCTAGTCATACCTTGTCTCTTTTCAGGGTCTTCTAGCAAACAGAAATGGAACAACACCCCCTGCTGAAGTTAATCCAGGTAACGTTTTAGGGCTAAATTACATCCTCAAGAGGGTGGACACAAACAGTCAAAGAGAATTGAAGTCTGTGGAGTTCCAGGTCAGAATTTAATCTAGAATTTCATCATTACTGTCAGTGCTCTGGGAGAAAAAGTCACTGTAATATCTTGGAAAAGACTGGTGCAATTGTTATAGGTGGTACACCTATAACAGAATTTGTTGCTCTCTTGTTGCCACCAGAAAGATTCGAAAACAGAAAAAACTATCTTGACATGAAATCTTTGGGCATTCTTAGGCACCTAGAAAGCTTTCAGCTACTTAAACTCAGAATGAAAAGTGCAGACTTTCCCCCTGCTTTTAGTAGACACTCCAATTCTACCTCTGAAATAGTATTTAAAACCAGGTGATAGATGGCTCACAGAAGTGGTAATAGCAATTGTAACTTTCCAAAAATGTGGACAAAATAATGGAGAGTGGAAAGAAATCATCAAGAATATTAACATGTCAAATAGTTTTTCAGCATTCAAAATAGAACCAGATTTTTCAAAATATGATCATTATGCTGACGTTTTCCATTTTCTAAGGCCAGATTTTCTGTTAAGTGAGACATTAAAAGAAGAGAGGCAGGAGAAGGGGAGTGAAATATGGTACTGAAACTAACAGGGGTATTGCCGAGGAGAGGTGGGGTGGAAATTAAGAAACAACTGTAGTTTGGAAATGTCAACAAAGCCTAAGGCTGTGGATTTCAGCCACCTGTATGGCTGCTCCAAGTCAAGCTTCTAGTGTACACTGTTGTAAATAGGCAGTATTGTTGAGGGGGTTTTTTTTTGTGTGTGATAGGGCCTAGCAAACAAGTGAGGGTGAGTGGAGTTCATTGTTCTAGGCTCTAAACAAGACTGAACATAGTTTCTCCATGAAAGTGGTTGCAGTCTACTTCAGTAAGAAGGCTGATCATACCTTCCCTAGCTGTGTGCATTGCATGAATTTGCAAAACTTGATGCATAGCTTAAACAAGATGAGTTCTCTCTCCTTTAGTTCTCTTAAGATCCTGCTCAGTGCATGTCCCCAAAAGACTAACTTTTCAAATTTTTCCTAATTTCATGTGAGTATGTGAACAGATTCTTTTCTTTAAAATTATTTGATTGTGAAATGACCAGGCCAACACAATGAAAAAATGAGAATATATTTGTTCAATATGTTTGACTCTTCAGTGATTATAGGAATTTCATCTGAATTATGACTGAGTGCAGCTATCTGCTTTTAGTCCCAGATTTTACTTATCTCTTCCTTGGGTTTTTTTTGCAGATAAATAATTCTGTTGTCCAAGGTAGAACAGATTGGGTGAAAGCCTAAATTGCAAATGCTTTTGGTGTCATCTGGCTGCCACTAAAACTGCAATCTCTTTTATACTGATATAGGAGAGATGATGTTAAATGGAGCAGAAAGGGAGACGGATAAGAAGGGATCGGATTGTAACCAGCTAACATTCTTCCCTGCTCTACATGAAAGTTTCCATTCAGAAGACTTCTTGGAACTGTGTGTGGAGAGACAAATTATACTACAGGAGTTTGCAGAGAGTGAAAAGGTAGGAAAGAACTAGAAAATTTTCTCCGGGAAGATAGTATTTTAGAGGGTTAATTAGATGTGGAGGCCTATCTGTTTCAGTTTGGGGTTCAGGTAGATTCAGACAACATTAAACATCCCCACTATCTGTTTCCTTAGAGTACTTACAATTTTTCAGCCTCTGTATGAACTCCTGTATAGACTTGAAGAGCATTTAACATTAACTCTTTGAAGTAACAGAAACAAAATGAGGCATGTGACCAAGATATTCTTGTACCTGTGAAACAGTATTGTCTGAACTTACCTAAGACTTGGCAAATTATGAGACTGAGAAATCCTGTCCTGCTTTGCTCCTCCACCTTTACTCATGCTCAGAGCAGTGTCTGGATCAAATTTATTACCTCTGGAAGAGTGTGCTAGTTTTGTATAGGTTGCTAGATCAGTGATATTTAAACCTCTTCCTGCTGAATACCAGAAAATGTTTTCTTCCTCCTTTCACATGCCTCCTTCTTCTCTGATTCCCCATGAGTACTGGTCACATTCTTCCTTGTAAGGCCATAGAGACTTTCCCTGCTTCCCATTTGATGTTTCCATTGTGTGTCATCTAGTCAAAACAGTGCTGTTCCTTCTTTGTTCTTGTACTGGACTGGATGCCCTTCTCCTAGGTTTCTTCCCAGCGTAAGGAAGAGGCAGGTTCAGGAACACTGGAAGAGGACATGAGCTGTGGAGTAAGTGGGGGTGACTCTGTTAGGGCTATGGTAACTTTGGTCTGGTGTTCTCAATTTAGTCTCTTTGCTTGAAAGCAAGGAACCTGCCCTTTGCTTTCATCATAGTCTCCACAATGGTGACTCCAAATCAAATCCTTGATGTTGGATATGCATTGCACGTAGCCATTTTCCACAGGACTTTGAGAGATTTTGTCATAAGGAGTAGACCTGGCCTCATTCTCTGATCTTTTGCAGTGTACCTGTTTCTTCCAGTGGCATCATTCCTAATGTTGGCCCAAGAGGTAGCATCCTGTAACGGAAGCCAGGGGTCAGACTTGGAGTATTTAAACTCAGCCCTCACAGTGCTGTGATAGTTGTACATAGAAATAGAAATAATTATTTTACTTTTATGTCTCAATATCATTGCCAAATTTTCTTGATGTTTTGCTAGTGGCCAGGGATCATATTCATCCTCTCTAACATGATGGCTCCTTATGCTATTAGTGCTATTGGTACACTGCCTATACAACATAATTCATTTCCCTCCCTCTCCTCCTCTTCACCCCATACATCTCCCCAGCAGAAGGAGACAAGCATGAAAATGTGAGGCATGTTTTCCATGTGCTCATCTCAGTTCAAGCCTTCAGGCTGTCTGTCTCTTCTCCGTGTAACTCTGCAGGAAGCCATCAGAAACGCCAGGAATGTTTTTTTCCAGCAGCAGTCACTGTGCTGCTGAGCTGACAGAAGTATTAAAAAAAGCAGTAGGGGGTGACATTAGCTGTCCTGCACTCACTTAGTGCGCTGCGGTCCTGCCTTGTAAATGGCTGCCTCGTGAGCTGTTTGCACTTCAAGCAGGCAACTGGAGCCATCTTACCTACTGCACTGCACACACAAAAAAAAAAGTCATTGCGATGCTTTGGCAGATGCTAGATTGATTTCTGGACCACATGGATAGCCCTTCTCTGGAAAGTGGTCATTTTTTTTGTAATGTTACCCAGTGCTATTTTTTTTGCATTGCCATTGAACAGACACCTTTGTACATATTCAGATATGTGAGATGGCTTTTTGCAGAAGCAGCAGATCAAATGCTATTGACATTGTTGGTTCAGAGTCTGTTCTCAGCAAGTTCAATCAGGAGAATATGGGTGCAGGTGGGCTGTTGCCATGCTAATATCATCTAGACTTTTGTTTTATCTTATTTGCAAAATAGACTAGAAAACATTTCTAGGCATTCCTCTGAAATTAATTTTAAGTATTAAACAAGATGTATTTATCACTTGGACTCTGAGAGAAAGGGACTATACAAGAGAAAGCAAATGGATGCGGTTTTAGTACAGGCTAAAGAAGGAAGCTACTGAGTGGTGGTCAGCCTCTGACAGAGTGGAGACTAGTGGTATGAGGGAGCAATCATACTCTGTGTTTGAAAAACACCCAGACCATGCAAAGTTCAGCCTTTAAATGTGCCCTTTGTTGTTTTGTTTTGTTTTGTTTTTAAATATGCTAAACTACCTACAGACAAATACATTTCCCAAATTTAAAAGTCAAACACTCTGATTTCTGGCGTTTCCTAAATTCAATAAATTAATGCCAGGTCTGTGCAATGATAGCCTTTAATGACCTAATCACTTGCTCATTTTACTATAAGACTATCCCTTCCGCTTTACCAATATATAAGGTGGAAGGTATGTATATCCAAATCCATACCTTCAAGGTAGTAGTTAGTTGTATTGACCATAAGTCTGTCTCTTCCTGCCAGGATCCTTGTATTACATATAACTGCCCCTTCTGTGTTCTGTAGCTAGCAGGAATGCTATAGATTCCAGTTATTTTCCTTGCACAGTGTTAATTTATCACTAGAATATGTCCATCCTGAGCAGGGTCTATGAGAAAAATAGTGTTTAATCATGTAGTTACACAGTAACATAATGCATATACAAATGGGCTAAATTCAGACTTACTTCTGAGAACATGATTTTGCAATCGTAATAATATTTTCTTGAATTTTGTGTGACATTCCCAAAGCTTGAAAATGGAAGCCTCTATCAGACCTCCCAAGAATAGCAGGCCAGCAGCAGAATTGCTGAAAGTTGAGTATCGCATTAACATCTGCTGGAGAAAGCACCTTTAGTGCCTTTCAGAATTTTATAATGGCTTTGGCCTAAGTGGCAGCTGGAGGGGATAGTAGGAGTATGTTATGGTCCTGGGTATGGGCCTGGTTAAGGGAGGAGGTTGCTAAAAAATCACAAATCTTCACCATGTGTCCCAACCCTGCCTTTGGAAGGGAGGGTGTGTTGTGGTGAGCACAGTTTCTTTCCTGATTATCTGAAGTTTAGCTTTAGCTGTTTTGCCCCTCTCAGCTGCTCCTGCATTTCTGTTGCATTTGAGCTCTCCTGTCCTCCTCACCTACATAGTGCAGCCTCCAATTCTCAGCATTCTCATCCTATTTCCCTTGCCCAAAGAGTCCTTAATCTTTCCTCTGTGGTTACCCTACGCTTAGTGTCATTTTCATTTATATGAGGCTCCTTGCTGTTCTTTCCCTGTTGCTTTCTGTACCCTGTAACAGCTTTTCTTAGTCTCCATCAGCTTTCAGTGATCTGGTAGAGCCAGACCTAAAAGCCAAAGCCCTTATATGCAGTGCTGCTGAAATGCAAGATACAGAGGGCCATTGTGTTTTGGCTCTATGAGGGTTCATAAAGTGAGGATTCAGAGGAGTTGTAGATATTTGTGGCTCACCCAGGCACTGAGAGTCTGGGCACAAGTGATGGAGGGTCACAGCATCTGTTTGCAGACTAAAGGAGAATGGTGGACTGGTAGCTGAGATTTTAATGCTTCATCTCCTCCCTTACAGGTGGCTCTAGCAGGGACCACTTGTGAAAGCTGGGCAGAAGGCGTGCTCTTGGTGTGCTTGGGAAAAATGTGACTTTGAATTCAAAGCTGGGAATTGAGTCTCCTCATTGCTGAATGTTTGGAACTGGTGCTGTAATTCCAATAGTGTGAAGTAGTATCTATGTGTATATGCCCAAAGCACAAGATATTTTTTCTGTGCACATAGAAGTCAATGTGTGTAATTCACTAGATTAATATATTAGACTGCAGATGCAGATTTACAGGTATTGCTGTCAGTATTGTCCTCTCAGAAGCTACTAAACTGTCATATTCCGGCTCCTTGGTTATATCTTTTGCTGAGGCTCCATTGAGGTTATAGTGCGTACAGGTGAAGATTGTATTTTGCATGTATCTTCAGTGTACTGAGACTGTACACAACATAGGCACAGAAGGAGAGGTTATATGCAATGTGGGTGACATTACACAAAGTGTGCTGCTGCAGAACTGTGCAAGAGGAATGCAGATGGGAACCTGTCCTGACCTAATCTATCAACTTGCCTACCAAAAGCCAGAGCCAACCCTTTAAATAACCCTGGCTTACCAGCAGAGACAGGGAGATTGGGTTCCTGTGTCTGCAACCTGAGCCCCTGACTGCAAGATTGGCTCCCTCTTCTTTACAAGCCTAAAGTAGTCTTGCCAGGTTGTTAATGTGCAATTAGCATGTAATAGATGAAGAAAGTGTTGGAAAGCTTGGAGAATTATTTTGCTGTAGAAATTCTGAATTTTGGAGAAAAGTAAACCTCTGTTTGCCAGCAAGTCATTCGAGACGGTAAGAAATCCAAGCAACTAGGGTAATGAATCTGAAGTTAATGAGGCGGCCCGGCCTTGTAGAAATCTGGGCATGATGCCTTTCCTTGAAGGAGGGGGCTGGAGAGAGCACAGGAGATGCCAAGGACAGTAACAGAAGGGGCTAGTATAAATCAGTTAGAGGGAGTGGGATCCATAGTTGGGAGAAAGGAGCTGATTAAAGAACAGGCTCAGCTGAAAGAGGGAGCAGCTGTAAGGTTCAGTATCTAGGGCCATCAGAATGGTACAGTAGCTCTGCGTCCACTTGATGGAGCCAGTGTGTTTAGGGGCATTGCCCATACCTCACAGCTATGCAAGACACCAAGGCAGCCTGTTTTCATGGGAGTACAGTTACACTTCATACCAGTGTGGGGATGCAGCAGTAAAGAACTTTACATGTGTTGATGTGCAGTGGGAACAGGGTCTAGCTGTTGTGGTCAAAGCAGAAGATTAGGAAGGCCAGGCCTTTGGTGCAACCCATTTCCCTTTTCTGTGCCTCAGTGTCTACTCCTGCCTTCCTGCTGCAGGAGCAGAGATTGTAATGGCTACCTCACTGCAGGAAGGAGTGCTGGAACTCTTCCCGTGTTCAAATGGGAGCGCCTGAAAGAGGACAAGGTGTTGCACATGATTACTCCTCTGACTTGCCCTATCTGTATTTCTGCTGCAGTAGAAAGGCTGCTGGGAGCCCCTTCCCAAGCCCATGCTCTTCCACCTCTACCCCAGCTCAGTGAACAACTGTGCTACTAGGTGCAAAAAACAGGATCTGACTCATGCTGTAAATGTAAGAAAAAAAAAAAAACAGAGCAGCTTTAGTCAGATCTCTTCTCTTCTGGATGTGCTCCTTCACCATGCTACTTGTGCTCAGTCAATACCTCCTAGTATTCTCCCTTCATATCTGCTTCTGGATGGGTGGGTTTGTTTGTTTTTTTGGTGTTTGCCTTGATGAAAAGCATCTTTCAATTGTAAGGCTGTAGCTGCTCCCTGGATCTCTGCAGAGCTCCTGAAAAACCCCGGGATCCTGACTACCACCTCAAGAAAGCACAGCTGATCCCCTGACAGTTAGTTGCTTTCTGTAGAATGAGGCATCAGGAAAAGGAGCAGGCAGACTTTGCTGTGGTTATTCCTCAGAGTGATAGGAGCAGTGGGAAGGTCATGAACTTGAGTGAACTGACCTAAAGGGAAATTTAAGGGCTCATATTAGTTTTTGGCAGCATTTTCTGTTTGAGAGGAGCCTGGAGTGAGACAGACGTCTGGGTGTGCAAGAGGTATGAGCACAATCCTATTAGAACTGGCTTCCAGATGCTATCATCAGCTAAGGGATGCCAACTTCCCAGGCTGGCAATGGGCTGGGACAGATGGCAGCTTTCATCACAGAAAGCAAGGACAAAGAGCAGTCCTAGTGCCCATGACCATGCACAAGACAAGAACTTTCTTCTGCCCCACCACCTGCCACCCCCCCGCCTTTTCCTAAATATCTGATATTCTTTCCTTGCAGCATTTAGGAAGTTGTTCAAACCTGAGAAGTACACACTGAAGAAACACCTCCCATGCAGGGTTTTTGCTCCAGTGAAGTAAGGGAAGGGAGGGAGAGTGGAGGCTATGTGCAAAAAAGGAATGTGTCCTGGGTCTTCCAAAATGAAGTTGCAACTGCAAGGCTTACTTTCTAGTGATTGCAACGGTTTTACTCAAGCCTGAGCAGAAGAAATATAATCTGATGTTTGTAACAGTTGAGATGTGACCAAACTTGAGCCTAGAGCCCTTACCACTAAAGACTAGGTCAAGCAGATTTAGTTTCTTTTGGTCATGGAGCAGCTGGAGAGAATGAAGCAACCTGTCATGTATTCTTAAGTTATGATTAATGAGACGTGTGTGACCGTTTAAAAGTAAGATGAGACTTCAACAACAAGCAAACTAACCATCATTGCAGGGAAGGTCTTGTGAGTAGCACAGAGAGGTGGACCTGTATTGCTCTCACTTGCTGTGATAACAATATATCTGTTTCCCGAGGAAAAATTGTGAAAGCAACATATTTAGTTTCATGTACTCCTAGTCATTTTAAATTCTGTGATCGTAAATAACATTTACCCTTTTACTGACAGATCCTTTGTAGCTGATGCATCCTAGGATTCATCAATACACAACAGAAAGGGCAGAAAGTGTATAACTACAGGTTTTATCTCCGTGATTCCTGATACAGTGCTACCTGAATGTGTTGCTTTTATACATATTGTGCAAAGTTTTTGTACCTTTTGCTGAACAAGTGATTAGAGACAGCTGTGAGTGTTTATAGGGAAACATGAGATGTGACAATGAGGAGGAGGAAGGGGTTTCAGGAAGTCCCTAAGCCACTGGTTGCTGAGAAGGTACATGAAGATCAAGAATCACTTCATACCTAGCATGTTTCTTATACTCCTTCCTTAAACCTCTGTTACTAATACACAGAATAGTTGTTTAGATGGACCTCTGAACTGACTTTGAGTAGCCATTCTTTGTCCTTGTTCTGTAAAAATGCTATGCGGAAGGGATTGTGTGGCATGGGTAAGTATGTTCCAGTGACACGGTTTTGTGACTTTAATTTCCTTGCATTGTATTTTTCCCTGGAGGGGCCATGCTAACACTACGAGAATCTGCAGGAATAGATGGCTAACCTCCTCCAGTGTTTTTGAAAACTGTAAAGACTGTTTGCATCTTCAGGCATGCAATTCCTTTGGAAATCTGGCTTTTGAACTCCAGAGCAGATATACTTTTATGGCTATTTGCTTAAAACACAACTGGAACATTTACATACAGCTCTTCCGAAAAGTAGGAAAAAAAAAAAACCAAAACTCCATGCCTTTAGCTTAAATTCCCTTGTACATCTGAATGAACAGAGCAATCAAGAGATGCAGGGCTTTGGGCAATACCTTAGAAGGTAATTATTCAATTATTTTATGTCATGTTTGCTTCATTGATTAATGATTTTAGGGGCTGGTGAAGTGGATTCTGTTCTGTTTTGACAGAAAAGGAAAGTTTTTATTTAATCTGTGGTAATTTCAGACAGCTTGGTGTTTCAGTGCAAGACTGTAGGTACAAGACTGTCCTGGTGGGGGTTCTCTAGTACATCTCTTTGTCTGATCTTTATTACTCACATGAAATAAAATGAGCCCCATTCTTCAAATGAGAACAACTGACTTAGCCCAAGGGGTCTAGTATTTCTAACAGTGCAGATGCATTTAATTCTGTTGTGGGAGGTGAAAACACATAACTGAAGAAATGGATATGGCACTGGTGACTGTTACTGGCTGGATAGTACAGAAGATGGAATGAACTGGGGCTTAGAGTTTAAGATTTGAGGAAGAGAGGTACATGCCCTCTCAAGGCCTGCTAAATGTGCCCCAGTGGTGTCTTTGGTGGAGTAACACCAGTGATATTTGTGATTATTTGTGCCAGACAATATTAATGATTATGAGCAAGCCCCCTTCACAATCCACGTGTCTCCCAAAACCACACACATGATCTCTGGTATATGGGCTGGGTTTGCTGAGGTGGATTTCTTAGAAGTCTGGCTTTCAGCTTTGTGTCCATTTAGCTATTATACACAATTGATGTTTCAATATTCAGTTACCTTCCTTTTGGGAAGAAGCAATCTTTCTGCTATTTAATTACTCCAGGAAACCCTGTCTTTCACTAATGTGAGCAGAATTCCCTGGTATTCTCGGTGCAAACATACATGCCTCTAACCAGATAATGACACGCACACACCCAGACACTCCAGAGAGTTCTGTGGTTGACATATCCCTGCAGAGACAGGCATTACTGTGGGATCTACGGGACAGGTGATGGAAAAATGCTAGCTTCCTCTTAGAAATAATTTAGATGGGAAAGAGAAAGAGATTTAAGGGGTTTTCATCAAAAATTACCCACAGAAATCTTCCAGTGTGTGAGGGGTTTTTTTGTTTGTTTTTTTTTTAAAAAAAAAAAAAAAACAGAATGAAAATAACCTTCTGTGCCCACTCAAGTGATTTCAAAATGAAACCCTTCATTTTGTTGCTAAAATAGTTGCTTTTTGGTAAAAACAATTAAATGTAGAAACAAGATTTTATTTCAATTATCTATGAATTTATTATTTATGTTAAGCTGGCATCTAAGACTGAAAGCTTATGTAGTAGTGCAGGTCTCTTTCAGCTGAACTGAGTTAACCTTAGTTGTAGACTTAGTTCCAGAAATTGTGAAGTAGGGACAAAGTGAAGGAGAACCATACTTACTTTACATATCACCATGAGACTTTACATGATCTAGTAGAACCAATGCTATTTCTGCATCATTTTTGCATGCACCAAAATTAATACAAGACCCTTGTTAATATGAAGTTTGATAAAGGCCACGAAGATGATCAGAGGGCTGGAGCACCTCTGCTATGAAGACAACAGACAGTTGGGGCTGTTCAGCCTGGATAAGAAAAGGCTCCAGGGAGACCTTATAGCGGTCTTCCAGTACCCAAAGGGGGCTTATAAGACAGACAGGCAGAAACCTTTTAGCAGGGCCTGTTGTGATAGGACAAGGGGTAATGGTTTTAAAATAGAAGGAAGCAGATTCAGACTAGACATTAGGAAAAAAATTTTTACAATCAAGGTGGTGAAAGACTGGCACAGGTTACCCAGAGAGGTGGTTGATGCCCCATCCTTGGAAACATTCAAGGCCAGGTTGGACAGGGCTCTGAGCAACCTGATCTGGTTGAAAATGTCCCTGCTCCTGCAGGGGGGTTGGACTAGATGACCTTTGAAGGTCCCTTCCAAGCCAAACTATTCTATGATTCTATAAAAAAAAGACTTTATGATACTTCTTGTACTTGTCAATCAGCTTTCTCAAGAACATTGCACTAGATTTCTGAACCAGCAAATTTCTGTTATGTAAATACCTCTCAAATCTAATCCCTCTGTATGCAGCCCTCTGGTCCTTGCAGTTTCAGATGGACTCAGCTTGCAAAATTTTACACTCATTTCTGGATTATATGTAGTTCAGGATTGTGTTGATTTACAGGGGAAGCTCAGCAATGAGCAGTTTTCTTAGTATGTAAGGTAGTATTAGTGTGCTAAGGTTTTGGGAGCATTAGCATTTTGTTGTAGGATGAATCTTTGAAATGGTTTTTGCGAAGAGAGGGTGCATCCTCTGAGACTGGGCTAATAGGCTGATTATTAGCTCCTGCCTTCTTCCATGGGAATGTTGGAGATACTGGTTCAAAGTTCTGGTCCAAACTGGGCACAGCAGTGAATTGACCTTGATCCTCCCAGTGGATTCCACTATCCAGTGAACTGCTCTTTTGGAGCTGAGTATATATAGAAGATTGAATTAACAGACAAGAAAAATAAGGAACTTCATGCTTCTAAATGTTAGTGATGTTCTTTGCAATGAATTACTGCTTGATTTAAAATCATAATTTTCCCCAGCCCACACAATTTTCCAGATCGTCGGGCTTTTCTAGCCTCTGTCTTGGTCTGTTTCCTTTCCACACCATCTCTTAGCCATAGAAACTGTTCCAGAAAAAAAAAAAAGGCTTGCTTTTTTTTCTTTATCAAAACCAGTCAATTCCCAGGAAAACTTTCTATGAACTGATATATATGACTGAAGAAGTACTTCCAAATGCTTCTAAAATGTGGGTTAGAAATTCCTCTATTTTAAGGGCCAAGTTAATTTACTGAGGAGAACGAAAAAGAGAGTCTTAGGATGCCAAGGGAGATTTTTTTAAACTATTCCAGAATGTTTAACTAAATCGTTAAAACAACTAGAATCATAGATTCATATATTTTGATTGGCCTTCTGTATAATATGGGAAGGAAAAGTGCTAATGTTTTGGTTTACTGAGATTTCCAGCCATTTTATGCTGATTCAGCTGGCCATGGTGAGATAGATACCTAGAGTATCTAGATACCTTTCAAACCTTGCTCATTGCTCCCTGGGATCCCTTTGCAGGATTTTTTCAAGTATAGACTTAACTGAGATCTAAATAAAAGTATTTGCCTTTTCTCTGTGTTCTAAATATGCATATATTTATTACATGCCACTGTTTTTCCATATGATGCTGTGTAAGTCACTTCTTTCCTTGCTGCTTCAACCTCCTGCCTGTGTAGTAAGTATTACTGTCTAACAAAGTTTGGCAGTGCTAACTCCTGCAACATTTGCCGCAGATAGATGGGGAAAGAATAGATTTGCTGGGGAAAAAGGGCCTCAGACCCTCCCAATACTAGTACCACAGAGGCAGGCACTGTCAGTCGTATGGTGATTTTGTGGCTGCATCCCTATAGACCTGCCAATCAAGATGGCATCTGTTTTGGAACAGGAATATGTCCTTCTGCATCACTGGGTCTTGCTCCTTGCTGTCACTGTCTCCTGTGTTACCCATTCCCGGCTTCATTACATTTGCTTCCGTACTAGGTCACATTCAAGTGCTCTGTGGCAGTTGTGCGGGGGCATACAGCATTGGAAGGAGTGCTGCTCTTTGGCAAAGAGCACTTTTACATCTGCGAGTGCTTTGTGTTATCCCCTCTAGAAGAAGTCTACTGTACACGTCACTGCTTGTCCAGGTGAGTCATTCCTTCCTGCCAGAGGTCTGCTTCGTTAACTTGGCACATGGATACCTAGAATTTACACAGACTTTGGGGGGGATTTCAAGAGGGGTACTAGCACAGCAAGAAGTTTGCCATTTTTTCCGCCTATTCAGAGAATGGTTTAACGTAACTAACATAGGTGCTTGTTCACAGGCTTTGGGGGTGCAACAGGAACTCCCAGCTCCAACAGATGGAAATGGTGGGCAGTCTAACACATATGTTGCTTTTTTCCAATTATTTTAAAGTTTTGTTAATGTTTCTTTCTGACTGCCTCTCATCTTTTATTCATATAAAACACTCAATACAAGACCCTTTAGCTTCATTGTCTCATAAGTTTTTTGTTTGTTTCTCCAAGACAGAATCCTAATTAATATTTGGCACACTGCTATCATTTTTGACTCATGATTTATTGAAATGGATCAATATTGAAAATGAGCCTGTTAGACTTAGCTTTTTGTGCGTACTGTATGCTCCTGTGCAAAGCTCAGTGGGACAGTGAGTAATTCAGTGTTTTTACTCCCTGGCTGTCTGCTCTGCATCTGATCCTTACTAAGTCCAATATCAATCAATCAGATCATGTGACTTAAGGATTGATTGGACTGGGTCCGATAAAAGCTTACATTGTTTTTCTAAAAGATTTGCTATGGGCTAGGCTGTAGAGAGCAGTTGCAGTACATGCACACAACTAAAGTAATAATTAATTGCTTAATTATTAGTTCAAATTAATTGAAGTTTATAATAGCTGTGTGTCCATATGATGCTTGCTCTTGACCCAAGCTTTCAGGTTCTCCCACTCAGCTCTTTCTCTTGCTACTTCTTAGACTTCAGTGTGTGTAAAACATTGCTGTCTGCCTGTTTGCATGCAATAAAATAATTCCAAACCTACCTTTAGCCTCCACAGGCTCTTTGTTTTATTTTAGGAACTAGTACAAAATCCACCTTCAATGTTTAGCTTTGTTTTCCATTAATATGCTTGAGTTGCTATCTCCTAGTATTTTTATTCTTCTTTAGGGAGGACTTGGATGTTCCTAAAGGCTCACCTGATGTTTTTGTTTCAAATTAAATTTTCTTTCTTTATATTTTTCTCTTCTAGCATTAGTGATCCATTTATTTTCAACTTATGTCATAAAGATCATGCTGTGGGAGATCAGATGTGTTCCCGTTATTCATATAATGATATAAAAGAGATTCATCTGATGCGCTTTCTTCTGCAGGTAAGAGCTAACGTGCTTAGTCATTTGAGGGAAAGCTGCAACAGCAGTAATGACATGTGACTGAAAACTACTTGCACAATTTTTGCTAAGACTGCTGAGATTTCATTACTTGAGTCTCAAAATACTTCTGCTCTCATCATTGCTTCATTAGTCTTTGGTAATACAAACTCTTTCTTACATTCACCAGAATATTTAAGCACCCTCACTGGAGTGGTTGGCTCATTAGTTGTGCTAACAATGTTCTTCACAGTTTATCTCAATGTTTTTCAAAATAAGACTTGAAGTCAAACTCTGGTGTTTTGATGGAAACTCCCAGTAAGTGTCTGACTTTCAGTAATAAGCTCTCACATGCTTCAGTAGTTTTGGACATCAGTGGATTATGGATATGTGTAACACGCTTACCCTGGGCCTCTTGGAATAACTTTCAAGTTGTGCATGTAAGTCAATAAATGAATCATAAATCATAGCGGAGGATTTGAATCCTCTGTTCCTTTAGCTACACTATGCAGAGCTACTCATCATCAGTGGCCTGGTACCCTTTTAGTTTTCTCTAGTTTGAATGAGCCTGTGATGAGAATCACAGAAGAGTTGTAACTAATGCTTCTTGGAGCAGCAGATCCTGTACTTGCCATAGAAGGTTTTGGTACAGTCTAAAGAGTAATTCACAGATTTTGTTGACAAAAATACGAACTTTTGAAACAGCCATGTTATTCAAAATAACAACCTGTTATTTTGAATCAATTTTTGGAAAGTTGAGATTCAACAGAGAATTAAGAAATCATTCAAAAAATTCAAAAATTGGACAAAATAGGGCTCATAATTGTCTTATGTCATGCAGTATCACACTCATCCATGACTCTGCCCTGTGTTGTTTTATATTTAATTATGTATGCAAAATTTTAGTAGGTGAGAGTTCCTTCAGGATATAGCATATCTCAGCGTTTAGCTCACTCTCCAAGCATGTATAGGTATGTTAAGTCTTGTTTTGAGTAACAGTATGAAGCTTATTTTCTTACATCATTGGTGAGCAACCTGGGCAACAGAACTGTCACGTCTTCTGTTTTGTGAACAGCATCAAAGTTGCCAGTGGAATCTTGCTGCCTTCTCATATATTCACATCTGTGTATGCATGGATTTTTTTAAACATGTGAAAAGGAAATATTTTGTGCAACCCAAAGTGAAAAATGAAGATGGATAAAAACAATCTTTGAATGCACCTGGGGTGTTTTGAGAGTTTTTGTGGTGTTTTTTGGTTGTGGGGCTTTTTTTTTTTTTTTTTTTTTTTTTTTTTTTTTTTTTTTTTTTTTTTTTTTTTTTTTTTTTTTTTTTTTTTTTTTTTTTTTTTTTTTTTTTTTTTTTTTTTTTTTTTTTTTTTTTTTGTGTGTGTGTGTGTTTATTTTTGCTTTGTTTCAATTAATGACTTGAAAACTTAGATATCTATTTCAGGCTCTCAAATTCTTGCACTGGGACTCTATGCCATAAACTCCTTTGAAAAAAATATTGCAAAAATAGAAGAAAACTGATTCCTTACACTTTCCCTGCAGGAGAGATGGATCGGGTGTTTAGGCAGCTGCTGTGCCTCAGAGAGCTGATCTGTTCATGTGCTGTCTGTGTGCATAGCCCAGCTCAGAGCAAAGCACTGTGAAACCACAAGGCTCAGTTCTGTAATGGCGACACTTGAGTAGACTTGGTTTGGAAAGCTGACCTTCACAGCAATGCTGCAAGCTGTTTATTGTCATAGCTACTCTCCTATTACCTTTCTGCTTTATACTTCGTTTGTGAATCATGTATGAGACAGTTGCCATTGTGGTGTTTTTCTAGATTTATATTGCACCTGCCACACTTGGATTGAAACTCATGTCTGGGTTTCCAGACACTACATATTATTTATAGTTTTACTTGACTGACTTTGGGGGAAAAAAAAGACCACTCACTGAGTAAATAATAAGACTATATGCAAATGCCCAACATAACAATGTGTGGAGATATTGCAGAAAAAAAGGGGGCAAAGTTTAAAACTGATTATTTAAAGCTTCAGTGAGAAATGTCTTCAACTCCCCTTCCTCCTCAGCTGCTTGTACTCAGAAATTATTTTGGCATTTCTGTTGAGCTCATTATTCATTTAGAAAGCAGTATGGTTGTTTCTAAAAGAAACTCTTATTGAACCTCTCCTCTTCATGTTATCTGTCTCACCTAATTAGAAGTTAATGCTACTAGCTTCTTGCTAATCATCCTCAAATTTCAAGATAAAAATGCTTTAGAAGCAGCAGGCAATGGTGGGTGATGGAACCAATATCTGGAGTTTGGTTTTGCTTCACAGAAACATTTGAATTCCTAGCCAGCCCAGTAGGACCATTCCTATAGTTAGAGAAACTGGAAATATTAGGCATATTTTGCCTACACTTCTTCACACTTGCTACAAATTCAAAGCTTAAGCCCTGAAGAACTGGACATGCCATGACAAATTCTTTGCACTAGGCTTTGCCCTGCAGCTCTTCACACTGCAAATGATTTACCTTTCCAGGAGATCGCCTTGGAAATATTCTTCAAAAATGGTTATTCCAGATTTCTTGTCTTCCATGACAGCGACCGAAATAAGATATTTAAGAGGTAATCACTGCTCACTTGTGAACACCTGGGTGACACTCCTGGTCTATTGTCCCTGTTTATTCTGTCTTCAGATGTCTGTCTTGTGCTGCCCCAGGGGCTTTTTCTTCAATTGCAGCTCCTTGGACTGTAACGGGTTACACTTAAGCAAAGCTATGGCATTTTCTTTTGGCTGATCTGTGAATTCTTTGGAGCATTATATAGCCATTGATTTATCAAGGGAGCTAATGCATGCGTAGGACTCTTCTAGTAGCCGGTGGTGCACTGTATGTCCCTGCATCCCAGAAAACTGCACTTCTAGCTGTGCTGTGCTGCTTCCTCTCACTGAGATGACAGCAACCTCTATCTCACCTTATTGTACTGGGTGAAAGAAGGTTTCTTCCTGCTTTTTTTCCAACACATGACATGTCATTAGATTCTTTAGGAATAAAACGTTTTTGTCTCTCTGACTTTGTATCTTTGGTGTGGAGTTAACTTTTTACAATGGGATTTTTGTCTAAACAAGATTTCTCCTTACGTGCTTGTCTTGTTTGATGGAACTTGAATGTAAGACTGTGAAGTGATTAATTTGCACATTGTTTTCTTGCATTTTTTTCTTCTACTGCAGTTCTAGCCATTATATCAAGTTTACTTTCACTGGCACTTACGCAGGAAAAATACCTCAATATGTTATACTTTCTGTGGTAAATTCTGCAGCCAGGAGTGAGGATTGATACTGTTAACTTTTAAACAATCATAGCAGTTCTTTCTGCTCTTGAAATCCCTGAAAGTTTCTAATAGAGTATTGCTTAAAAAGCCAATGCAGATATATCTATTCTTCCTTTCTAAACTAGGTGCATAGTGTGGCTACTTAGAATCACCACGTTCTGCCCCAGAGCCAACAGCTTTGTTTAGTCCTGATCTTTGCTGTCTCTCAGCCCTGACAAACATCTCTTGGGGGAATCTTGCAGAGGCAGTTCAAGATAAGGTTTTGATCCTCAGCTGTCTGTATTGATCCTCAGCTGAAGGTCGCCAAAACCTATGTATTTCAAGGATTTAGTACAACTGACACAAGAAAATCCCCAGTGAAAGTAAATAGCAATGGCTGAGACTTGGGTTGGTATTCCTTTCTGCCATTTTTGCTACCTAAACGTCTGAGTGGATTTTCATTCTCTGGCTTTAATTAATAGCACCTTAAACCACCTGATCATCAGTCCATAGCCCTATATATCAATTCAAGGCCCTGTTTGGGAAAGAAACTGCTTTTGTCCAGCCCATAGGCAACTTCTAAATATTAAATATATACTTTTGCTGTGTTGTCTTGCAGCTTTGTCCTAGGTTAGAGTCTAAGTGAAATGGTGTGGTGTCCTTCAGGAAGAAAGTTGCTGTCAGCACGTGATATAGGTTATATACATATGTAATGCATACAAATAACCATTTAAATAATTATAATATGACCTTTTATATCTCCCATAGATTTTGCTCTTTCCAACCTGCTTTGAAGTCGAAAGGGATAACAGAAGAGTCCCTGAATATAAGGTAAAACATAGGAAATATTGAATAACTATAGATAACAAGTGCAATTGTGTAAATAGGTTGCACCTTAAAAAAGTACCTAGAAACTTACCTCTTTGTGCCCCTATTTTAAAGATTCAAATGTGTCCCCAGAACTCCGAAAAGCATTCTGGTGTACCACATCAACAGTATGAAGACATGAAGAATGTGTTGAGTAGCTGACTGTGCATAGTTGGTTAATTATTAGCTCCTTAGTATGACTTTATTGGTAAACTCTACACAGATGGTTAGTGTAGGAGACAGCCAGTGAGGTGAGGTTAGAGCTAATCCATAATGCTTCTGCATAATGGTCTCTCTATTGCATGGTTAGGGCAGATAGCTATAGATGTACACATGGATGTTTTGGCATTTTATAGCAACTATACAGTGGAGATTCCGTGCAATTGTCCCTCAGATTTACCACTGCAAGGAAAAAAAGTTTTCTTCTAGTGGGAGGTGACTGAGAGTGTGTTCCATGCTAATCCTTGAGTTACTTGCATACCTGTAACTCTTCTCAATTTGAATACCTGAGGAACACAACCCGAAGTGTCTAATTGGTATCCTCTGAAATGATCACCTGGAGGCTGGAATACTGTTAAGACTTGAGGGGCAGATTGCACTTATGAGTTGTTGTGGCCTGTGTCAGCTGTACGCTTCTTTTTAATTTTCACTCCACCCGCTGTAGATCATTACCTGTCTTGTAAGTGAACATTTTCACCCCTCCGTACCAGCCACTAGCTTGCAAAAAGTATCAGTGCCTACACCAGAGGTGATATCTGACTTGATGGAGCATAATGTGTGTTCTGTGTGGACTAATCAGTAACTCACCCCAGAGTTTCCTTCCCCTGTGCTTGCTGGGTGCTGAACAAGTGGGAATGTCTTGAGATAAGATGCACTATGGCTGCAGGAACTTTGGGCTTTAGCTGGGCTTGTTGTTATTGTGAGAAACGCTTGACCCATGTTTAGTCTCAGAGATTGAAGCATGTTCTATGTCTAGGTTTAAGTAGCCTGTCGTGAATCCCATAAGACTACTCTGCCTTCAGTTTTACTGCATTGGCTGAAAGAGGACCCTGTGCGCCTTATTCACTCTGAGAATGTAAGGAGCCTTCAGAATAGCTTTGGCTGGGCCATGTTACAACGTGAGCTGAAATAAAATAAATGTAAGATAGTGCCACTGCCTAAGTAAGGATCCCAGAAAAGTTGTGCTTAAGTGGAAAGCTAGAGAAAATTACCTCAGTGGACTTGTTTCCCTTTATCAAACTCCAGTCTGGAAACTGAAGGACTGAGGACTTGATGAGTTTACCTTTCCCTTGTTTGAATGCTGCAGATGCTTCTGAGTTAGAAAAATTCAAGAGCTGCACAAGGGGCTCCTTCCCCATCTAGAGGGCAATGGCATCTTCCGTAGCATCCCAGCTCTTCCTCCCCTACCTGAGACAGGTAGGTAGGCCAAGCTCTTTGCCCAGACACACTATTAATAATTGCACAGCTAAGGCATGGAAAGAAGAAATTACTGGTTTGATTTATCATACGACATTGAGGTAGTAGCATTTCTGGGAAACCCCATATCAGTTTTTCCACCTACTCCATGGGGATAATACAGAGGAGTTCTGGCTCCCAGGCTCTACTGTAGCCACTGAAAAAAAGATAATGTGCTCTTAATGGACAACTGAGTACTTTTCCCCTGGCACTTTCTTCTTCATTTAAATACACTTAAATGTTTGCTGTCACCATATGTTACTATGACCACAGCCAGCACCTCATGTCATACTTGACTGCTTTTATAATCTGCTCATTGCTTGTACCTGTATATTGCTGTTTGCACTCTGTCAGTGCTCTCTGCCCTAGGGATGTGATTTGAGCAAGTGAATGTGTTTGTGCTCAGGTGCACACATGCATGTGCACATGTGAACAGAAAGCTAAAAGTGCTGTGGGGACAGCAGACCCGATATCATCAATTCACCAGCTGACTCTTGGATCATGGAGGAAGGTGACTCCTCTTCTGTTGGTCACTGGTTAAGTGATATGCCCAGAACTCCTAAAAAGACCAATCTTTTCACTACTCCTTCTCCCTTCTGTACCTTCTGTGGAGGGAGACTCAGTGACAGACAAAACACAATGAGTATAGGTAGTGGTGCTGATTTTGTCCTGCGAGTTAGAGATCATTGCACCTGGATATAGCACCCAAAATCCCAGAGAACTTGCTTCTGCAGAGTCTGGCTTCTTGATGGGAAACAGGATCACTGGTTGTTTATCTCTAAGCATTGTATTTGTACTGCTTTGTTACTTCTGGGCATAAAATTCGTGTTTGCTGCCTCTGCTGAACTAGAACAGGCTCATGGTTCCTACACTGACAGTGCCTATCAGAGACTCTCTGAGGGGCTGGTGGCAGGCACCAGCAGTAGCAGTACCCAGATCTGTTCCTTTTCCTCCAAATGGTATTTACTGAGACTAGTTTACCTGTGTCTCACTCTATGAAAATGAACAGAATGTTTGGGACTCAGTGGTAAGAGTGGAGTTACTAGAAATCCATATATTTTTAAAGATTCATTCAGACATGTGCACACACAAAAGACTAAAGAAAAAACCCAACCCAAACAAACCCAAACATGGAGAACATGTTGTAAGAACAGACCCAGATAGAAATAGTCCTTCCTTTCCCAGATGCACTTTTTCCCAAATATACATCTAGTTTAGTTGTTTTGGTTTTTAGAGACCACATAGATCTGCTGCTTCTAAAACTGAGAAGATCTTTAAAGGAAGAGAACTGCAGGAAAAGACAGGATGAAGGAAGTAAGTTCTTTATTAGCTTGGGTTGGACTTCATGGGACACGATCTGTGGAGTGCCTTGATATATTTCAGGGATGTTTGTCTTTTAATCTCCATTCTTGGTTATCCTTTGCAGAGGAATTTGGTGTAAGGAATAAAGGGAAACTTAGCTTCCTCGAGGGGCTGGATGTCATGTCCTTTAACTTGTTTAGCTTGTCCCTCTCATACTGACACGTCTTCAGGCAGGAAGAGCACAGGTCTTTCTCTTGTACTAAGTAAAGCTTATCTATGCGTTTGATGGAGTCAGTATACTCTTCTTCCTCTGTTGAATCTGTGAAAGGGTTTCTTTTTGCATTTAGTTTCTTGAGCTTTGGGAGCTTTTTCACACTGTTTGGGATGGTGGTCAAGGCATTGTCGAAGAGACCTAGCTCCTTGAGTTCATTCAGGGCCCCAAGACTGGTGGGAATACTGTCAAGACAGTTCAAGCCAAGGTTGAGAATACGCAGATTCTTGAGGAGATTCAACTCTTCTGGCAAATTTTTTGTGGTCAGCTTGTTGTTGCATAAATTCAGGTAGAAAAGGTTCTGAAGTGTACCTATTGCCTCGGGCAGCTCCTCAAGCTGATTACTATGCAGGTCCAGCCAGCGCAGTTTCTGGAACTTCTGGATACTGCTTGGAATCTTTTTTAACATATTTCTGCTCAAATCAAGTTCATCCACATCAGCCAGTTTCAGAATGCAGTTGGGGAAGGTGGTGATACCCATCTTGCTTAAGTCGAGACGGCGCCCTCCATCAAAAGATATCCGGATGGAATTTTTGGCAATTTTCAAGGTGATCTTTGTCCCTTTTTGACCTTTTGCTTTCCCTTTGGCCATTTCTCTACTGAGAGACAGACAGATACACCAGACTCTGTGTATGAAGTGTGGGAACTCCAGTAAAGCCTTTGAAAGCAGTGGCTGTTACTCCCTAATTAAAAACAAAATAATCACATAGTTATAAATTCATATGTGACTGTGGGACTCTTCAGGAGTCTTTTTTTTAAGACTAGGACTTTTCAACCCTGAAGATGCAACTCTGAAAGTTCTTCCTGGAATATTTTGAGTAGGTAAAATTCTAATAATTTACAATGTTATTTTAATTGTAACACCTATCTTGCATTACAGGGTGAAATTACAAGTGGGAGAAATTTGCTCTTTCATCCCCAGGAACTAATTTGAGCTCAGTATGTAATGAAACTGAATGAAATATGTTGTTATCCATCAGCAGTTTGAGGTCCTGACCAAAACACCTTGTGGGTCACAACCCAGTCCTTAGGGAATGGACTAAAAGAAGCTATCCAAGATTGTACCAATTCTACCAGACCAATGGTTTGCCTTCTTTACAGGCCTGGCATCTGTTGACAGGTTGCTCAACATCCTGTTTAATGGACCTGAGATTTAGGCTCTGGATGCTATTGAAAGATTAAATATTTAAAGGAAATGATTGAGTTTTATTTTAACAATCACCTCAGGAACATAGTGGACTTCCAGATTTGACAGAACTGCTTGCAGTTCACACATTGCCTGTAGACCAGACTGCAACAGTGGATTTGTGTCAGTGCTGCTTAATAATATGTTAAATCAGGCCTTGATAAGTTTCTCGTGCTTTCAAGGACAGACTTTAGATATTCTAACCTTGTCTTTCCCACCATACTGCGGGATAGATGGACTCCCACTGTGAAGGTGCCCTGCCCTCAAAAAATATGTGCAGGTGTTCTGATCAGACTTGACTCATAGTGATGCTCAGCATGTACTACATGGTTTGTTGAATTGAGGTCTATGTAAGTAGTAGTCCACTGTAGTCTCAGGTTTGGTGAACTCTCTCTCTAATGGAAGGCCATCAAATACAATTGCTAATTAAGGCTAGTGACAAAGGAAAGAGGCTGATTCCCTTGAAATGGATGACAATGCCCCTCTCAGCCAGAGTGCAGAGAGGAGCATGGCTAATCTCAGGATGATTCTGGTGCTCTGGCAAGTGAAGGGTCAAATCGCAGCTTTGATAAATGACTGGGACAAAATATGGATTTGTCTACAATACATTTCTCTATTAGAAAGGCTTCATTACAAACCCTGGAGGCTTTTTGGCTACTCATTAATCATGTGCAAATACATGAAGGGGAAGCTCAGGCTACAACTAAGGCATTTCAGCTCCTTTTCAATTACATACTGTAGCCAAAAATAATGCGAAAGCAAGGAGGATCTCTGTCAGTTACCGCCCACCCTCCCAGGAGCTCTGTAATAAGTCAGACCCTTCAGAAAGTCCTGGAAGCAGCACAGTGGGGTCAGTCTTACCCTGAGGATATGTTCCAAAATTGAATCTTTGTTATTTTATATAAAAACACTTAAACACAGTTAAAGCTTTCTGTGTCTGTCACTCCTGTGTTTCTGTCTCTCACCAGTACCTACAGGGCCATATTACCATTATATCTAAAGGCCTCTCAATCTTTACTGTATTTAACCTTACAGTGCCCAAGGGGCAATATCAGTGCTTGTTCTTTCCATAGTGTAGTGTCGTAGTTCAGTCCCGATCGGGACCAGACCGCAACATGTAGACTGGTAACTGAAGCAAAGTCCTCTGCAGTGGACAATTAAGCACTTTTTCTGCCTTTGTTGATGTTAGCTTAAATAATTTGCCCAGGAGTGGATAGGAAGTTCTGGAGATAAAAACAATAAGTTTTTAAATCACAATTCACTCATTTTAAGGATTTGATGCAATATTCTTGTCGGGAATTCTATGAAGATAAAGTTCAGCTGCACTGGAAATGCCAGAGCTGTACTGCTGATACATGACACCCTAAGTCCCTTATTGGTGCACAGAGGGTGACTACCATGCTTCAGAAAAAGATCTGCAGAGCAACTTTCTTACACTTTGGCAGGACGGAAAGAGACTTTGTTTTCTGCAATTCATGTGAACCTGATGACTTTGGGGTCCAACTTTCTTTTTGTTTGAATTTCGTGGTCCATAAGTTGACCAGTGCCTTTTGATCACTGAAGATTTTCAGCCAAGTATGCCTTTAAAGAAAAGAGAAAGGGAACCTCAAGAAAAAAAAAAAGCATATTTTCTAAATTTAAAATTATAATTTATTTTTAAATGCTTTTTAATACATCTTTAAAACTCTCAGAAAAACAAACAATTTTGTTCGGTTCCTAGTAATTATTTCCTATTACTTTTCATTTAAAATCCGAGAGGGAAACATTGATCCAAACCAGTTTCGTTTGTTAAAAATACCAGCTAGCCAAAAGATCAGCCTGTTCTGCAGCTGTCTGTCAGTGCCGGTTCCCAGAGCCGGTGTCCCTGGGTGCTGTGCGCGGCTGGCAGCACTAGAGGGAGCCTGCTGTAGATGGCTGAGTGCTGGAGGCTTGTCAGGAGTAACAGTACCCTTTAACCTTTTGGGTTTGGGTACTTCTCTGTCAATAACCATTGCCAACTGTTACAATTTGAACCTGGACCGTTCAGACTTTTAAGTTGTCCAAACAGATCAGTGTAATTTTCCTGAAGGCAGATCTCTTTGTATGATGCACTGGATAATGCCCAGACTTTAAAGACCTTTAACCACCTGAAGGTAGGGTCAGGTCTCCTTTAGTTGGATTTTTAAAAATCTCACCATGGAGCTCTAAGATGCACTGATCAGATGAGTCCCTAGAGAGTGCTCATGCTTTCCAAGTGCTATTTCCTTTGTATTAAAAGCGGAAGCCACATTTCAAATTTAGAAAAAGGTGAGTTTCAATCCCAGAGATAGGGATTAGCATTAGAGTTCTGCAGAAACACCATAGCGCTTGGAGGGGATTCATAGCTCTCTTGTCTCTGCATGCTTGTAAACTAATTATCAGTGTTTCACAGGGCTGTAGCTGGAGATAATGGAGCTTACTTAGCCACGTCTCCTTTTCTTTAGCTCTGCATAAGAGGTCTCCAGTTCTGTAACCACTGATATTAAAAATTCAGGAATCACAGGAGCCCTCCTTGCTGTAAAAGTTATGCCTGTTCGATCTCATGCTCGCAGTGCATCTCCTGGGATAGCAGAGGGAGCGGTACATGCGTTGCCCTACTACCTAAGAAATTATGATGCAAGAGGGAACTCTACTCCTTTTCTCTGGGTTAAGAAGGTGTTGCTGCTTCCTACTTCATTGCATCCAAAGCTGCACAAAACCATCTTGATCCCATCTTGAACTAGTCTGTGAGAATACTTTCCTCTGTCTTTCCACCTGAAAGTCTGCATATTGCAGAGGAGGCTTGCTGTGCCCAGCAGAGCTACGTATGCCCTGCACCTCTCCGGGGGCAGGAAAACAGTGAGGTGACATGTTCTAATTCACCTATGGAAATACTTTAATATAAAGCTTAAAACCAGCATCTGTTCAGTGGATGATTTTGCATGAAGCCAAGCAGTTCCAGCTAGGGTAGGTTTTTATTTCCCTGCTTACAAGCTTGTTACCGTTTCTTTGTTGTTGGATACGACCTGTTGTGGAAGAGAGATTAATTCACTGACTATCTTAAATGCAGTCTCTTGCTAACAGGTAGGTTTAGACTAAAACCTGTCATGAGCAAATAGATAGAGAGAGGTTTCCTTCCTTAATTGTCTTACTTTTCTAGATCGCTTCAGAGACACTGTGCTATCACATGGTGCAAGGCCACTTATAAAACTAAGACTTACCAAGAATAAACAAAAATATTGTTTAATTTTAACAATTCTGCCAGATTGCCCGCTTGCATAAGATCTTACCGGCTAGCAGGTTGGAAGACTTAGAAGGCGAGGTATAGATGTCACAAGCTGCTTGTTTTTTTCAGTAGTGTGGGATGAGCCTTCATGGTCTTGTTACTGTGCAGTTGTCCTCTGTCTATTCTTTGAGTATTGAATTAGTCTTTCAGTCTGTAAATAAACCCGTGAGCAGGGAGCACAGGATGATTTCCTTTTCACAGTCCTGAATTATACTTCCCTGATGGAAAATGGTAGCCCTTCAAGAAACTTGTGTATGTGAGTGTGCGGGGCAAGGGGGAGGAGGAGTGGCAAAAGGACTTCCCCAGCTCCAGGGTGTCTCTATTCAATTATCCTTCCACAGACTGTGAAACTTTCGTTCCTAAGCAACAGCAATGCTAGGTCCTTGGAGATCATTAGCATAATGTTTGGTTCCAGCATGCAAGTTCAAACTGGAGGGAAAAGAACTGAATGGCATGCAGTGCCTGGAAATGTTAGATTTCAAATTTTGCAGAAAGAGAAAGCATCTGGGTCTGGTTGGAAGCTGTTCATCAGCATCTAACATTGCCTTAACTGTCCATTTTAGTCATTTGGCTTTCATTTTACTTGGCTGTAACACAGTGTGAGATACTTGTATGTGTGTGTTAAAACTCGCAATATTTGTAATACCATCCTTAGCACGTGCCAGATTGGATAGGTATAGAGACAGGAGGGAAGGCTCATTCAGAGGTGCGACAGAAAGGATAAGAGCTGCAGTTTATATTCATCTATCTATGACAAAAGTGCGGTTGGTACAACAATTTCCCTTCGTAGCATGTGAATTTACTGGAACTTGTCTCTATGACTGGGGCAACCAAGCTCAAGCTTTTAGTAACTGGTTGTAATAATTTCAAAATATTATCTGGGGAAAGAAAAAAGAACTATGGAAGAGAAATAGCTGTGTGTTTTGTGGTAGGAGATGTAACATTGAGGACCCTTTCTTGCTGGTAATGGTTCTGGAAATTATTGGCATAAAGAAAGTGATAATGTTGATGTGCTTGCCTGATTCCAGGATTGGAGTTTGCATTCTGCTCATCTTAACAAATTAATTGAATTCACATGACGTTTTTCTTCCATGACCTGAAGAGTGTCTGGGTGCAGCATTTCCACAGCGGAAATGTTATCCCTTTGGTTTAAGCTCGTGAATACACACACTGCAAATAGTGTTCTGTAAATGAGGAAGATTCCTTTTCCCTCCCTAGCCCCTTCAAGAAATCCTATTTCAAGGAGCCCTACTTTATAATTTTTGTATTATATCTCTATTCTTTGAGTACAGAGTAAGAATACCCAGAAGGTGGACTAGAGTATCCTGTACCTTTATTCTAAAGTAATCTAGCCTAACACTTTTCTGAGGTTTGAGAGAGACTTTATTATTTCACAGGGAAAGCTGATATTCCTTTTCACCTCTTCTTTCCTCTTTTAATAGTAGGACTTGGACCTAGGTTGTGGCTTACCAGGAAGGGGATTTTCCTCAAAATATTTTTTGTAATTGCAAAGATTCTTTAAGAAAAGTGGTTGTAGGAGAGCCTTCACACTGTTTTAATAGAAAACAAACAGAAAATGAAAACAGCTTTGTGAAGTCTAAGAACACAATTAAGTTTATTGGAATTTTAGTATTAATTTCAGTGGGACAAAATCTTATCATCTGATATTAGCTCGTCTGCAATGAAAATTCAAATGGATTGAGGTCCACCTGTCTCTAGCAAATGGAGAGCACTGGCTATCACAAGAGTGAGATCATAGTCTGATGCTAATGGAAGAGGAATTAATACATCATTTACATGTAGTGTGGCCAAAAGTGGGATCATCATTAATACATGTCATGCTTAGGTTCTGCCATGGCTAGTGCCCTACAAATACCTTATAGATTTAGATACAGATAGATATGTAGTTGCTTCTCTTCACCTCACATAACTTCGCCCACTCTTGAAGTTTAGCTATTTACATTTATAAAGCACTTCTCCTGTTTTGTTTGGGTTTTTTTTTTCCAAACTAGCCTTTGATTATGTATTTTTAAATGCACTTACTGTGGTTGGATAGCTGCAGTTGATCTACTTTGATCTTTTGCTGTGCTGGCTAGAGAGATGTTGGCTGGAGGAATGCTGATTAACTACCAAGGAGAAGGGAGGAATAGGCTTGGGCTACCTGCAATGTGATTCATGTTCTGAGCTCCTGTGAGTCAACAAGGGAGAATGCAGAATTCCAGAATTCTGTAGACTTGGAGGGAGCATCCTACCTGGTCCTCTAAGACCCAGAAGGATGACTCTTACAAAGTGACTACATTTAGCCTTGTATATTCTCATTACATGGGGAACTCATCAGCCTCCAAGTTATATAGCGGCTTCCAAAGTCAACAGAGAGAGGTTTTGACCCTTGGAGAGTCCTTATTAGCTATTTAGGGCTTGTGACAAGCAGAGCAAGAGTTCCACTAGAAGGGTGGTGGCACCCACAAGTCAACACATATTATGTATATTTGCATAACATACAGACTGGCCAAGTTTAGTCCTGTCTATAATATTTTATAATGCTCCCACTTTGAAATGTTGGAGGCCTGATGGATTGAGTAGGTTTGTACATTGCATAACGCACTGCTTTCTAACTCAGCAATAAGTCCAAAATAAACCTTGGCAGTTTCAGTGAGTCTGTCTACCCCTGTGGAAAGGGAAGAACCTAACTTGATCCCTCGGTGACAAACACCCTAATCCAACCACACTTCAGATAATGGCAAGAATCCTGATCCTCTTCCAACCCTTTGAGATACTCTCTCTAAGTTACAAATGTCTGTCAGAGACCTTACAAAGGCCAGTGGGGCAAAGCTCTGTGAAATCTATATATATAGTGCAAGAGAGCTGAATTGCAAAGGGTAAATGCTCATATCTGTTTTGTACTCTAGACTTCCTACATTCTTGAGCTACATGTGGCTCAACCTGAGGGTGCAAAGCCACCATAACTCTACTATAGTCAATGGACTTTCTTCTAAGACCATCATATATCTACTAATTTTTTTTTTGACAAAGAACGAAGATGATATTTTCTGGTATCAGATATGAGCTACACCTTTTTGTGTTGCCTGGTTTCTATAAATATAGCCTATCATTGTTAGATTTCGTATGCTTTCTATAAGTATAACCTCTCACTGTTAGGTTTCATATGCTTAGCAGGAGGACTAAACAAAGCTTGGGAGTGGTACACAGTAAGCTAGAATTGGTCCTGCATTTCATGTTTGTTCATGGAATAGGTTATTGCTTAGGTTGTCTAAAATCCTTCCCACAGAAACACAGTTTTCTTTGAAGAGAGTGCCTAAGCAAGGAATAAAATACTGTGTTGAGTAAACCGTACTGTTTTTCCTTTATGTACACTATAACTGGTCCAGGAGTGAATAGGCAGTAAAATAATGATTTGTAATCATGAGAGGTAGTTTGCAAGAATTTACTACTGCAAATTCAATAAAACTGTAATGATCATAGACTATTCCGGTGTTTTATTTAGATCTTTGAGGCTGCTTTAAGCCTAGCTTTGTGGATTTCTAGTGTGATCCAATACAGAGCACAAGATGGCAAAATAGCAGGTAGTTATTCTTATAGCGGTTGAATACTGTATGGCTGAACTGATTTCCTTACCCTTCAGGAAGTTAGTAATTCTGTCTTTGAGCCAGCATCTTAGGTTTAGTTTAAAGTTGTACACTCAAAGGGAAAAGCATCTCCTCCAAGCAGTTATATTGTGCCATGTCAGTAACCCTGTTTACATTGGCAGATCAAAAGTTTCTTTAATCCAGAAGCTGTCAGTTGTCATTTCCTAGAGACCAAACTGAAACAAGAGCAAGTCCATGACCTTCAGAGTGACACACCTTCTAGTTCAGTGTAGTTCAAATGTTGCTTTTGTTTGCTCAGAACCTTTTGGCCCTTTCATGTTTTCAGATTAATTCTCCTCTTTAGAATCTACCTTCAGTTGGTTTGGTTTTTGTTTTAAGTTTCAAAAAAAAAAAAATTGCACTTTAAGAATAAAGAAAGTGGAAAACAACATATTTACTCTGTTACTTAAAAAAAAATAAATAAAATGACAACCTATTTTTCTAAGGACTACGTTAGTTTCAAAGTGCTTTATGCAAAAATAATATCTGTGTTACAGAGACAGAGGCACCTCTGATTTCAAGCTAGTATTTTCAGAATACTTCAGAAAAGCATGAGCCTTTGGGAATGAGGCTTCAGAACAGAAACAGATAGCCTTTATGGTACCTGTCACTAGCACTCTGTCTCCACAGTCGGGTGAGACTGGGAGCACAGACTGATTAGCAGTGTGGCTTAGCTTGGGGCAGCTGAGGAGGTTGCTGTCCCCATCTGTCCATCTGTCTCTGCTACAGAGGCATCTTCTCTGCCTGCGAGTCAGCTTCTGAGTTCTTGCAGTTTGCCACGTGGCATCACTGCTGCAGTTTGCAGTGGTATCTTACCACAAACAGAATCCATCTGTAGCACCACCACCTTACTTCCTTCTTTTTTCTTTATTAAATATCATGCTTGAAGTGGCACTTAATTCAGGAGCAGACTGACAAGTAGCTTAGGGAGAGTCTGTATGTCATAGGGAGAGTGACTGGCAGTGATAAATTCATCAGCCACCTGAAGCTAGGCCATCCCTGTTCATCAGGCAGAGTCTTCCTTCCTAATGAAAGCAGTAATAAAATTTGTATTGTGCAGCACTAACCTAACCAATGACACTCTGATTTTGGAATTATTTGACCAATGATAAAACCTCAACATTCTTCTAGTCTTGGTGTTCACTCATTTCTGTGGGACAAGAGCAGGGAGCACAAGATGTTAATGCATTTACTTTCTATTACTGTTTGAAACAGGCTATTTCAATCGAATGTTTGTTCCATACAGGAAACACTTGGGAGGAGAAAAGACAATGCTCCAGAAGTGGCAGGTAAGCTAAATCTTGGCTGTATATGGCTAAGTAAAGAATTTAAGCGCCTATTTGTGTGTCCACATGGATGTGTGTGTGTTTTATATATGTACTTCAAGATCTAAGCAGTTCTCTTACTGCTGGAGGTGAGATTACTGGCAAGAGGAGCAGAGTATTTGCATCTCCTTATTGCAGAGGTTTTGTTCCTTCTGCTGTGAAACATGTGGTGCTGCTGTCTGACAGATTAAGTGTGACTTCATGCAGATTTTAAAAATGAGACCAGAACCACCTTGTTGAATGACTGTTCACAGATCGCCGGTACATCTAATTCAATGCACCTCTCGTTTTCCCTGGTATTTTGCTGAGCTGAGACATGCATTTACTTTCCTGTACCCCTGATCTTGGTGACTCAAGACACATTGAAGAAATCTATACCTTCTTGTTTATATGTAGCACTTTGTGCAGCCTTTTCTGTACAGGCAGTTGTCCAGGATTTTCCAATATACAGAATGCATGAGTTTGGCTCACTTTTTGGCTGGGAAAAAGTGCTCTGTTATGCAAATGCAGCATGAAAGCACTGAGTGATTACAGACAAATACAAATGGCCCGTCTGAAGAAGAGCCAGAATGAAGACTCAGATTCTGTTGAATGGATTATTGTATAAGAGATACTGTGCTCTTCTGAATGGCAGTGGGTGATTGATTATACTGTTTATAATTCTTGTCATGGTGGTCCTGAGAACCACAGGGCTCTGAGGGTTCCTTTGAGGCATGGTTTTCAGGGGTGGAGTTAGGAGATTTATATGTTTGTTTTCTTTCCCTGGCAGAAGAGGGAGATCAGCAACTTTGATTACCTCATGTACCTGAACACATTGGCTGGTCGCAGCTACAATGATTACATGCAGTATCCTGTGTTTCCATGGGTCCTTGCTGACTATCACTCCAAGGTCAGTGCTTGCTGCAGCATTCTGTACTTTCTATGATAGCAACCATACAAAGGTTTGTTGAATGATGCCGTTGAAGCAGAGGGGTCTAGATTAAAGGTTCAAACTTTGAGATAGTTAATTTGAACTGTACTTATTCTTTATAAATTAGCCCTATCTTCAAATCAGCATGCTGAGGATCACATTCTGCCTCAGTAAGGTGGATAAAAATCTGTTAAATACATGCCTAGTTAAGTACAGGCTGCATCAGCTCAGCAGATAAGCAGGGACAGGCTTCTGTGACCCCTGACAAAGAAGTTTGGACAGAAAAACCTTGAGAGCAATTTGGAACCTGCCAGGTCCTTTATTTGTGAAGCTTCATGTACATGCTGTCCTTTCAGTGGCACACACTGCCACTCTCTTGGCCGGTTCTGGAGATGGGTTTTAGTACTGAGTCTGTGGTCTTCTTGTACAGGTGAAACCTCCAACACAACCTTGCCACTGAGCTGGTCATGATGTCTAAGACTCAGGGATCTAAAAATCCACATCTCTGCCCATTTTGCTTTTCAGACTCTAAATCTCACTAACCCTCATACATTTCGGGACCTGTCAAAGCCCATGGGAGCACAGACTGTGGAGAGGAAACACAAGTTCATCCAGCGCTACAGTGAGGTGGAAAAGAGTGAGGGTGAGTGTTTTAGGAGACTAACAGCAGAGGCTTGAGGCCCCTCAGGCCTTTGGTGATGCTCGTGAATCCCTTGGAAAAAATCATCCAAAAACTTTCCAGAGCTGTGGAAGCACCATGCCAAGGAGATCATCTCACTTCTGGATACAGCCTGGTTGAGGATTCAAAGATAAATGATTCCTGCAAGCACTGCCTTACATGTCTTGTACTGCTGCATTCTATCCTCTTCCCTTGGGCTAGAAGAGATGCTACAGCAAAAAGCAATATTGCCTACAAAAGACTGCTCTGTTAGCTAAGCTGCATGCATTAGTCTTGTCTGTTAGCTAAGCTGCACATAGAAGACTGCTGCATGCAGCTTATCTAACAGCTACTTTAAGAAAAGGAAACATGATATTGGAGCTGTTGACCTCTGGAGAGCAAGACCCTTTTTTATACTAATAGGGAAGGAGGTATTCAGGAAAGCTAAAGGCCTTGTTCTTCAGAAAATGAAATGTGGAAGGCAAAAAAAAAAAGAACATACACAGATGGTAGTAACTGTGTACATTCAGTGTAAATATGCAAGGTGTGCTTTTGCTCACAGATCCTTGAACACATCTAATTTAAAGACCTGCTCCCTACTTAGTTGTGCTGTGGTAACTGGATGCTGTGGGCTTGAAATGGTGATATTTTGCACTGAAATCTGATTTGTGTCCAATTTGCAGGAGACCTGTCAGCCCGGTGCCACTACTGTACTCACTATTCATCAGCAATTATAGTGGCATCTTACCTGGTCCGAATGGAGCCATTTACCCAGACCTTCTGTTCTCTGCAGGTAAAGGGGAAAGATAGCTTCCCTCTTACACCTCATTAGGAACCATGTAGCACATTATAGTGGCTGTGTAATGAAGAGGGATTAATTCTTTTGACATTTTCTGTATACTCTGCGTGGACTCTGGGCTCTATGCTGTGTCTGTTGAATTCAGCAAAAACATCTTAATATGGGAGCATGATTGATGTCTGAAGATCTTGATTTTTTTTTTCTGAGCAAGAACGATTGTTTAATTTTGGTCCTATGATGCATTTTGTGAGAACTGAGGCATGTAGACACCGAGACAATGTTTCACTACCTGTCTGAACATAAGCTTCTGGTTTTTGGGGTGATGAGACTTTCATGGTAGGTATTCTAAGCCCAAGTGCTCATACAGTAGCATGGCTTCAGGCAAGCACCTGGAGCTGTCTGTGGTGGCGTAAAGAGCATTCCTGAGCTAGATGAGCATGCGCAGGCTCTGGTGGGTGGGGAATGGCAGGGATCACAGGATCAGCTCCCTGAAGAAGTGGGGTGAGACTACATCCAGTGCTCCGGAAAGAATATTTTGTTTAACTTGTTCTGAACTTGGCACTGTTTTATGGTGCCAAAAGCACTCACCATGAAATTGAATTTAATGGAAACTGAACTTTGTACTTAACTTTCCCTGCTGGTTATCATATAGGGGCATCAAACTTCCTGACTTCCCTCTTCAGCAGGCACTTGGTGGCACACAAGCACAGACACTTGGGCTGTAGCAGGCAGCTGTTACCCTTATTTCTGTAATACGTGTTGTGTTATAGCAGGGTCTTCCAGGAGGATAGATTCTCAAAAGTGTATTTTTTAAACCACGTCTTGCTGAAATTTGTCTATCCTTATGGAGCAATGTGAGACACACAGCTAGGCCAGAATATTCTACACTCAGAGATTGCTGTACATATGACGAGGGCTGGACATGCCTCCTACAGCTTTCCAAGTGCTTTGCCTTTGTGCTGGTCTTTTTTCTTTTTCTTTTTCTTTTTCTTTTTTTTTTAAATTAGCTAATACAAATAAAGCACTGTGCTAATTAAGTAATAAGCCATATGATATTGGCTGTTACGAGCAGAAGCTGATGGGTTAGTGAACCACCTGAGGCAATGGTTACCATTGCACTCTGTGAGCCATATGTTAGCTGCAGTCATGAATGACTGTGGAGCAGTTATTTCGTGTTGTAAACAACAAAGGCTGTTGTATCTTGCTGGCACACTTTTCATGCATAACAAGTTCCCAGTCTGAGTAGCTGCTTTGCAGCTGTGTTTGTGTGATTAGCAGGTAACAAGCATTTTTGTGGGGATAGTTATCTTCAAAGGCTGCTGAGATCTGAAGCACTCAAAATTTTGTCTAGATGTGGATCCACTGAACGGTTGGACTTCTTCCATTGTCATTCCTTTGCGCTTATGTTGCTGCATGTTCAGCTGAGCTTATTGCTGTCGTTTTCCCCAGGTGACTGGTCCTAAAATGGCTTAGGAATTGCTGACTGTGAGATGCAGTCAGGCAAACAGCAGACCTGAGAACTGTATGATCAAGGCAAGAGCAGGTGGGAAAAGGAGTACTTTCAAATTTAAGATCTCAGAAGGGTGCTGATTTGGGAGCTGTGAAAGCTTCTCAGCATCTTAAGAAGTGGAAAAGCTATGCTTATAGCTGCAAACTGCCAGTTTGAATGCACATGACAAGGAAATGAAAGAACTTGGGTGCATCCCTCGTGAAAAATTGATGTTGGTATAACATCCTCTTTCTCAAGTCAAAGAATTGATTTGCACCTGACCACAGAAGAATGCAGTGAGGAAGCATTGTCTCTAGTAAGGGAACTGTACAGGAGTTCACCAAACCTTACTATTTCATGTTTTATTTAAATATATTGAGATTTTACTCTGGAGAAAAGTGTGTATGTGCTCTGCATATTGGAGTGGAATGAATTAAAAACTGGCTCATCAGACAGGTGTTGGATGGTACTTCCACTTCACCTTAGTCAAGTACCTCCTAGAATTCCTTTCAGGAATTGGTCTCAGCACCATGGAAAAGCAGACAAGATTTCTGTGATTAATGTCTTTGTTTGAAAGGCATTCTAGGACTCCATGCCCTCAATAATTAGTGAGACTTGCTTTTGATTCAAGTCAGCTTTTACCCCCTTTTATTCTTATCCCACGGCTGCATTTCAGCTAGCAGTTGATCTTTCTTGGTGTTTACCTTTCAAAGGTACTTATAAAGAATAGGATGCTTGCTCTTCGTTGTCACTGACTCTTGAGCAGTCATTTAAGCACTGTCTGCAGGTAATTACTTCTTAGCATCTCTGAGTACATGTGGTAGGTCTTTGCACCTTTGTAAACATCTCTTAGAAACACTTTGAAATCTTTGGATTTAAAGCACCACCAAGGATCAGTGATGCTTAGTTTTATAAACATGGGAAATTCTAACTTCTCTCTATAGATCACTTTGACTGGTTGTTTTGTATATATCCTGCTAAACTGCAGTTTTAGAAAGCATATTTTTCCAGTATTCTTGATGGCAGTGTAAGGCCTCCACTGAACGGAAAGAAAACAGAGATTTACTGTGTCTAGCTATAGAAAAGCCATAAGAATTCATGTCGACTTGCAATCTAGAAGCATAAAGCAGTTCTTGATTCTCTTTTTCTCTTTCAGTGCAGTTTTTGCATTCATAGAGAGAGAAAACTCATTAATTCTGATATAAATATATGCAAATAAATTTATTAATATAGGAAATGGGAAAATCAGTTATTGCTTCCTTTATAAATAATACAGGCTTAAGTTTTAAAGATATTACTTTTGCCTAAAATGAATTAGACAGCCAGGGAAAAAATCACATTTTTTCGTGGTGGTAATATCTTTAACCAGATTTGTTGCGCTAACAGCATTTCCTATGTATATATTATTTTTATTTAATACAGGTAATCTTTTTATTACAAATCATATTGTTTCTCAGGAGATTACCATCAGCTCTCATAAAAGCTGCAAAAAAAGATGAAAAAGCATCAATCACCACCACACACAGTGCACTGTGTGCAGATTAAATATACAAACCCCTTTAATATGCTTCAATGAGATACTTGTTAGCTGTTGATTTATTTATGGTGCTGCTTCTACTCTGTTTTAATTTCAATTTGAATTTGACTCCAAGGGTCCTTGCCTAATAATGATCAAGAACAAGATGACCTTGTGCATGAGATTAACTCTGACTAGGCTTACTCATGTGATTAGCCACTTTTTCACTCAGTACCTTGAGTGGGTGTGGGAAGGCTTCACATTTGTCAGTGGTGCAAGGAAGTAAAGCAGAACTATGCTGTCATTTAGAGAAGAGACTGGACCAAAAGCCTGGTTAGAGTTCACCTCAGGCGAAACAACGATGGGGTCTTTCCATATGGAATATGTGTTGGCTTTTGGTGGAAGTCTCAAAAGACAAGCAGGGAGATGTGGATTCAGAATGCAGGGTTTATTGACTTCTGTGTTTTGATAGCTTATCCATGAGGGTAGTTTCTCCCTAACAAAAGATAATGGCAAAAATTATTTCTTGACTTGCAGTTCTCATACTTAGTACAGTTTGTAGATCCCAAGGAGTTACATCATAAGTGTACAGGTACTTGGGCAGTCAAAAGGGCAGTGGTTCTTAACCATCAGAAACCAATGTGGGAATTGTGCTCAGAGTTCAACTGCTCCATGGGAGTGGGTTCCCATCCTTACAACTTGAGGATGCTTAGATGTTATTTTCCTATTTTATAGATTGCAAGTCAGAGCTTCAACTGACTGTTATTGCACAGAAGGACAGCATCCTCTCCATCTGCCACATGCAACATAGAGGCAGAGAGAAAGCTAACCAAAAGCTATCAAGTTTTCCCAAGAGGTCAGCTGTAGGCAGAACCTGACTGCATCTCACAATCATAACAGATTGACTCTTGAACCACCTCTGGGTTTTAGTGTCTTCATTCTGCAGTCCCACTGACTTATTCTTTTTGCCTAGTGAAGCAGCTTTGAGGCTTGAATGGTTGAGGATGAGCAATGATTCATACATTTTCACTGCACTGCAGAACTATTTAAAGATACTCATTCTGTCACTGACAATGTCTCTTGAGCCCTGGCAGTGGGATGTAGTGTTATGTCCCATGACATATAATCCAAATTAATTAACCCTAATGAGAAATATGTATATTAGCATGGGAGCACGCTGCAGTTGGGCACCAATACTGCTGCCAGCACCTGAACTAGGTATGGAGAAACAATTTGGTTCTTTCACTTTATATAGTTAAAGTCAGCTTTCTTCTGAAACAGCTGCTTCTTTCTGACAAAATCATTCAGCTGGCCCCCAAAAAATGTATTTCTATTTGGCTATTTCCATTACTGTAGAAATTTTATGTTAAAATAAATGCTCAATGTAGGCATCTCTATATAAAGGTGAACCTGGATTTTCACAAATGCTTACAGTATCTGAAATCCCATTAGAAAATCCTGTAGGAAATATTATTTTAATGTAAGGTATATCCCCCTTTGTTCAGTGAGTGATTTTTTTTTTTTTTTTTTCCCTTTCTTCTTGAGACCTGAGTTCAGAATGATGTCCTGGGCTACTAAGGCTGCTTTTGTCTAGCTTTTGACTCTCATTAAACTACACATGTTCAAATGCTCAAGATGCAAGGTAGTTTGTTTCTCTTTTCTTACGTGCCAGTTCAGCTCAGGACTCAGATATTTTTCCATTCTTTCCCTCTTTATGCTGTCCTTCCTTCCCATAAGAACTTAACAGTCCCTGCAGGCTCCTGCCCACTGAGCCTTTCCTGTTTGCCTGAGTTTGATGAATGTTATTTCAGTGGTACCTCCTTTCCCCAAAGTTTTTTCTCAGGAGAATTACACATAAGATTGTTCACAACTATTTGTGTCACAACTGAAGTGTAAACACTGAAGTTGTGTCCACTGCTTGCAAACCACTTTGAGGTGAAAGGAATTAATTGTCTTCAGAAGCATTAATAATGGGTATGCTGATATTCTCAAGATGCATGTGATCATTTCTCCTTGCTTCTGTGTTATTGCAAGCTATGCTAAGACTCTAAGCTTTATGGTTTTCTTAACTTACTTGTCTACAAATCAGGACTAAGACTGCCCTAATATAAGATCACAGTAAATAGAGCTGGGACAGATCTTGAGATATCACCTAACCAAATGTGTGATAAGGTGATTATTGAAGAACTGGCTAAGATTCTGCATCTGCTTTTTATTTAACAGAATATTCACCCTGCAGTCTTTTTGTCTGTTTCCATTTCACAGGGTGGGAGTTTTGATGTTGCAGACAGGATGTTTCACAGTGTCAAGAGCACATGGGAATCAGCATCAAGGGACAACATGAGTGATGTCAGGGAACTCATCCCTGAATTTTTCTACTTGCCAGAGTTCCTAACCAATGCAAATCACTTTGAACTTGGTAAGTTCTAGAAGGGACTTTGGTGCTCCCCTCTCACTCCTCAGCATCCTGCCAAGGGAGAAGATCCAGATCATGTGTTGGTCCCTGGGTTATGCAGACTGATGAGGTTCTTGAGTGATGAGAGATCAATTTTTATTGATAAGGCTACAGGAATACAAGCTTCTGATATGTGAATGATATCAGAAGAACCAAGTTTCCAGCTCAGAAGGGACTGTAATTTCTGTTAATTACTGTGCAAAGGAATTACACATTTTGTCAAAGGCAGATTTTTATATAAGCAGCCTAGTTGGCTGCTTTTGAAAATTTGATCTGTATCACCACATCTATGTGGAGATAAACAATATATTAATCTGACTTTTGGAAAGAGATCAATTATTAAATTGTGTTAGTGAAAAGTGGGGTTTTTTTAAATCTCATGTCTCTGGTGATTAAAGTTGCCAAAGGTCCTTACTCTCATCTTGAAAGGTTCTGCACAAGTCACTTGAACTTGATATGTCATCTCTGGCCTCAAGCAGCATCACAATCCTTTCTGAATGTACACTGTCTCTAGACCTTTCTGCATCAGTGATGGAGGGTCAGAGAGAATCCAGAAAAAAATACTATTCATAAATAGGAATGGCAGTCCTGATTCACTTCACTTTACAGGAAAATCACATCATTTGCAATACAAAGCTTTTTGTAGTGGACACAGTTTGGTTAACAATTAAGGCAGAGGAGAAATACCTTAAGAGTCATCCTAAATTGATGGCAGCGAGGGCAACTTAACCCCTGGTATTGAGGTCTAGTTATAATTGTATTTCAGATGTCTCATTTGCCCTCAAAAGGGCAAAATGGGGAAAAGATATTAGAAGATTGTTAAAAGATAGGAAAGAATTGGGGTAGTTTCATCTTGAGAGGATGCCAAGAAACAGAACCTGGCTGAAATCGAGATCTAGAGACTGACCTGAGTGGAATCAAGTGGAGAGACCTAAAAAAGACACCAGAATCTTGCCAATAGTGACCAAGTATACAGGAAGACTTTGCAATAGGCAAAGCCAAGAATCTGAATCTGCTCACTGCTACACTGTAAGGAAACTTGCAATCACAGACATGAGCCTCAATTTAAATTTCAATTCATCTGTGCTCTGATTTAAGATCATATGCTCACCTTTTGAAAGGAATCAGATTGCAAAGGACTTGAGAACAAAATCCTTCCCTAATCTAATTTAGTAGGAATCTCTGGCAGTTAGGGCTACAAAATTAGGTATAAAAATAACATCATGCCAACAGGTTTGTATTGTCCGAGTTTGCAGTCTGTGCTAAAATGGATTGTGCTGAGGACATGCATGTTCTACTGTATTTGCGACAGTTACTAGAACATCTTCTCAGAAATCCCAGAAGAAATTGGTTCAGCAGTGTTCTATGGCACTATATATGAGGTGGAATCTGAAACTGCACGTGTGAAAATCACCTCAATTTCCTTTGATTCAGTGTTTTAGAAAAACTGTTCGTATTACTGATTCTTGTTTTTAATTCTCCCTTTGCAATTCCTGCAGGCTGCATGCAGGATGGAACAGTGCTGGGAGATGTTCTACTTCCTCCTTGGGCAGATGGGGACCCCTATAAATTCATTCTTCTGCACAGACAGGTCAGTGAATATCAAGGTTTGTGACAAAATGCTGAACTGGCTCTCACTGAAAATGAAACTCTTGAGGGCCAGAGTTACCAACCAAAATGTGAGATCCAAATGCATCCTGCCTTTGTGGAGTTCATGTGGGTACTGAATTTGGCATGACTACTTGTCTGCCTAACAGTTAACACTGAATCAAGGTCAGCTTTCCAAACCAGGTGAGGTTTGTATCTAGGTCTGTCGCATGGACCTATGTCAGCCTGTAAGTGTATGTGAGCATACATACATAACATAATGTATGCACATAGCATTTATAGGCATACAGTTCCATGTTGTTGTTAAGCAGCTGTGTGGTTTTTGGTTTTTTGGGGTTTTTTGTTTTTTGGTTTTTTTTTAAATTATCTGTCTCCATCTCTGTGTCATGCCAGGACTACAATGATTTCTTTTATTTTTGGGGGCTTTCATGGAGTTAGCCTTGGCAATTTGAAAGCAAATAGCTTTAAGGTCCTGAGACTTACTGCAGTTAGTGCTATCTATTAATAGTTAGAAAGTCTTCTGTATGATGTCACCTGCTACGTAGTAGTGAGTGCAAAGGCAATTCTGTATGAAGGTTGTTGCATTGAATGCAGACTTTCCAGCAGAGTATCTGGGTGCAGGTCTCTCCTTCTGTTAGAGCTATAAAGGGAATGGGCTGTACTATACTGCCCCTGCATTATCTCCTCAGATTTCCTCTGGCAAAAGGAGTCAATCTATATTTGTGCATGTGTGCAGATTGTTGCTGTGTACAAGAAGTGTGATGGTTATAGTTGACATTGATGGGACTAAAATAGCCCGTGATTTTCAAGGCATTGCATCATCCTGGTTTGTCATGTGTACCTTCAGTTTCTGCCTCAGAGTGTGGTTCTCACATCTCCTATGCTACACAAGCCGTATCTTTGGGAGTTCAGCTTCCACTCTCTATAATCTCTTTGTAGGTAACTGCACCCAAACCTGTGGCTACACCGATCTTCTCTATTTTGATATGTCCAGATAAGCCTTTCCACAGTTGACCTCTCCAAATTCTGATTCCTAAATCCTGTATCTGATCTCCTCACTGATGGCTGTAACTTTTTTCCTGTTTTGAACAAAATCAGGGTCATACTTCTGTTTTTCTTTCCTCCACTGTTCACCTAACTGTTGACAGCAACCACAATGCTCCCATTAAGTTACCATTACTTTCATGTCCCTAGCTTTGCACTTCTGTGCTGCATTCATGTCTGTACTTTTTGTGATTGTCCATACTACTAAATTGTTTCCCTGCTTTTTGGGGGGCATTCTTTAGAATCTTCATCTCATTCTTTTTGGTGTCCTGATACCTGTTTCAAATCAGTACAGAAACAATTAGAAGGAGACCATCTTCATTGTCTAGCATTACATGCAAATCTCCTTCCTCATGCCCTTATATTTTTGATTTCTGTATGGCTCCACTCTGCATACCTAAAGTGTCTCTCCTTTCCCTCTTGAGACCCTACACGCCTGTTTGAATTATTTGTTCTGGCCTCTTCTTACATCTCCTTCTCCCCACAGCCACCTGGATGCTGTCAGTAATCTTACCGTAGTCCCATGTTTGGCAATGCCATTTTTATCCATGTTTAAAAAAAAAGTGCTTTATAAGCTGGTCTATGGGCTGTGAATCCATCCTGAAGAAAATTTTCTTCTGGTAAACCAGTTCTAAGAGAACAGGCTCCTGATAGTGTTCATCATCTGTGTGTCTTACAAACAATTAATTGTTGTTAAAACATTATATTCCAAGGATAAGTCAGAGCTTTGCAGCACCTGCATCCAGTGCTGTCTCTATGGGTTTCTGATGCTTCAAAAGCTTTGGCTTGTGAATAACTCTGAGTATGAGAGTGAGCTTGTTGAACTCCAAATTCATTTGCACATGCTCAGGTTATTCCTGTGAGTGAACACAGATATGATCTGAACCTGTGCTTGCCTACTTTTTTGTGTGCAGTAGTTGTGCCTTTTTTTTTCTTTTTTTAGGACTGTTGAGCATATAATGAGATATCTCAATTTTTTGTTTAATTGATTAAGAGACTTCCTTTAGTCTCTATTGTGAATTTAGGACCTGAACACTTCACTTTAAATCTGTGTCAGAAGAACAATGCTAAAAAAATACTTCAGAGAAAGTAAATTTCTACCTTGCTACTTCACCTGTTTTGAAATGTATGTTTTGTATGTACTTATTAAAAATGTTGGTTTCAATCATTTTGAAAATGTGACTTAAAGTAGCCACCTACCACTTTTTGCTCTAGAATCCTGCTTCAATAGATAAAGGCTTGTGAATTAATGATATTCCAAGTTATGTGGTGTGCAGAATAGCTGCTTACTATTATTAGCAGGTCTCAAGTGTCTCCCTGCCCAGTAGCTTGACTCAGTGGTGTGCTGCCACACAGCTCAGTTACCTAAGCCAGTACATTGAATTTACAGCATATTCAGTAACTAATCAGTCCCTTTACAGAAGCTACATTCATCTTCTTGTTCTTTGTTTTATCTTGTATTTCTGTACCAATTACACGTGTAATTCAGATCACAGCCCAGTATTACTGGGCTGACAAGCACAGATTGCTTGTATGGAAGAGTTTTTCATCGGAAAACTAGTCAGCTTGAAACGGTACTGTGTCAGTATTAACAAGAAAATATCTCAATAAATCATTTCAACTTTCTGTCTTAGTTATCAAAACATTTCAAAATTATCTTTTCATTGCAGTGTTTATATTACATTACAGGCTGAACTGAAAATATTTTATTTTGATGTAGCTATTATAACAAATATTGTATGATATATAGCTTCATTATTAGTAAAATAAAAGGATGTAATTTTTCCAAATTTAGAAGTGGGTGGGGAGGATTTTAGTATATGAGAAAATTTGAGAGTTGGGCTTTTTTTTTCTGATTTGTAAAGAAAACACTATTCAGTGTCTGATTTCCCCCCAGCACCTGGCTTCCGTTCTTCAGTCAGATTCTTTCCCTTGCCTGTTTGCAACCTATTAGCTTGAGGGGATAAGGAGAGAATGTTTTTGCCAAAGAATTGAGATGCAGAGAAATTAAGAGCCATGTTCAGACTGCTTAAGTTCCTGTACATATACAATAATAAGTATTAATGAGGCAGGCATCTTGGGAGGTGCCTAGAGAGTGATTTAGAGGCTCAGAGCTCCAGTCACACTGAAAGGTAGTGGAAGGGAAGAGACACCTGAGTTTTTGTCAGTGCCTGTAACCACATAATGATACATCTACTATGAGGAAGGAGATCCTTGTGTAAGTGTTGCGTGCACTGCAGGCATGCTGCTCGAAGAACAGTCCTTGCTGAAATTAAGATTTGAGCCTAGGGAGTGCCCAATCCCTTCTCTTTTAGGGAAGCAACTCAGTTCTACCCATTACAAATA
>WHYT01017257.1:363311-397810 GCA_009806455.1 Tetrax tetrax
ACCTAAGCCAGTACATTGAATTTACAGCATATTCAGTAACTAATCAGTCCCTTTACAGAAGCTACATTCATCTTCTTGTTCTTTGTTTTATCTTGTATTTCTGTACCAATTACACGTGTAATTCAGATCACAGCCCAGTATTACTGGGCTGACAAGCACAGATTGCTTGTATGGAAGAGTTTTTCATCGGAAAACTAGTCAGCTTGAAACGGTACTGTGTCAGTATTAACAAGAAAATATCTCAATAAATCATTTCAACTTTCTGTCTTAGTTATCAAAACATTTCAAAATTATCTTTTCATTGCAGTGTTTATATTACATTACAGGCTGAACTGAAAATATTTTATTTTGATGTAGCTATTATAACAAATATTGTATGATATATAGCTTCATTATTAGTAAAATAAAAGGATGTAATTTTTCCAAATTTAGAAGTGGGTGGGGAGGATTTTAGTATATGAGAAAATTTGAGAGTTGGGCTTTTTTTTTCTGATTTGTAAAGAAAACACTATTCAGTGTCTGATTTCCCCCCAGCACCTGGCTTCCGTTCTTCAGTCAGATTCTTTCCCTTGCCTGTTTGCAACCTATTAGCTTGAGGGGATAAGGAGAGAATGTTTTTGCCAAAGAATTGAGATGCAGAGAAATTAAGAGCCATGTTCAGACTGCTTAAGTTCCTGTACATATACAATAATAAGTATTAATGAGGCAGGCATCTTGGGAGGTGCCTAGAGAGTGATTTAGAGGCTCAGAGCTCCAGTCACACTGAAAGGTAGTGGAAGGGAAGAGACACCTGAGTTTTTGTCAGTGCCTGTAACCACATAATGATACATCTACTATGAGGAAGGAGATCCTTGTGTAAGTGTTGCGTGCACTGCAGGCATGCTGCTCGAAGAACAGTCCTTGCTGAAATTAAGATTTGAGCCTAGGGAGTGCCCAATCCCTTCTCTTTTAGGGAAGCAACTCAGTTCTACCCATTACAAATAAGTTTTGGCCACTGAGGTCAAACGTGCAACAGTTCCCTAGTGTTTCCCAGTGACTCTAACGAAGATATGTAGGTTTTGGGGTGCTCTGGTTCCTTTCTCTACTCTGTCTCGTACTCTCTCTGTGACTTTCCAAAGTGCTTAGTCTCTGTTTTCCAGTTTCCCAAACATGAGAAAGACAACACTGTCCTTCTCTAACAGAGGTGCTGCAGACAGAAGTCCATGGATGCCTGAAAGCTGCTGCAATTTCATGGTCATATTTGAAAAAAAAAAAAAAAGTACAGAGAAACACTGTCTCTTATATTGTGGCTTGTTTGGAGTTTAAATGACTGAGCTGTGCTCCTTACTGCTTATGTTACGGTGGGCACTCCAAAGGCACTTAGATACAATGGGGAAAATCTGCTTTCACCTTGTACTTTGCAGTAAGGATGCAGTTTAGAAATTAAGCTATCAGTCATCACTGCATAGCATGGTTTTGCTCTCATTGTAGAGGGATCTTGGATTGTGTGAACTAGATTTGTTTTGGATGAAACGAAACCAAAAGCTGCACTCCAGTTGTGCACTCCAGATGCTGGTGGCATTCAGCCTATGGGACCAAACTAGATCTAGTTTGAAGTAAAGCCCCCACTGTGCATGTAATGTGGATACTGGGCCCTGTCTACCATCTGTTCTGTTCTACAGATCTGCTTCCACTGAGCTGCACTATTTGATAATATTGGCACAGCTGATAAAGCTACACAACTTTTACAAATTAATTCACATCTCAAATAGGAGCAATTTAGCAAATGAAAGATCATGTTTATAAACTCATGGTCTTAATGATTTGCCAGACATGATCAGACCTCACGTGCAGTCAGTCCAATATTCTCTCTCCAACCAGTACTAGATGTTACACAGGAGGGTGCGAGAAATCTTGCTGTGAAAAGACAGTGTGCCTGGGAAAGTTCATCCAACCCTGAAGTGAAGAGTTAGAGATCTTGAACTTTAAAACATGAGAGTTTGTCTCCTGAAATCATACACAAGGCTGCCTGTGCTTGTTACTGGAATCGTGGCCATTTCTAGGAGGCTTCACAGTGATTTGGGTGCATTAAACAGATCCAGGTCAACACTGTTCTGAGGTTTGGCTATTGCTTTAAAGAATATGAGAGCAAATAATTGTTCTTGATATAAAACTGTGAGTAGCTCCCTGTTTCATATTTAATAAGTTAGGACTCTAGTCTACTAAAGAAATTTATTTACTTGCTCCTTAGACGGCAAGTTCTCTGTCCCTGGCTGGGCTTGTCATAGTGCTCAGTGAAATACTGAGGCGCTGCACAGTTGCGGCTCTGTTGGTTGCTTTGTTTTGCTCTGGCAGTGATGCCAGACAAAATTTACAGTTTGTAATTCATGGACTAACTGCTTTTATTAATAAGGATGAGTCTGTGTCTGTTCATGAGTGGTTTGCTGTTTGCAGGGGGCAGATTGTCTGTGGTGCTTGTTCTCTGAGCTGCCCTGTGATCATTATAGCTGTGGGCAGGGTCATTTAAACCAGCTGCACTGGGCTAACAGTCTGCTCTGTGAAATGAGCCATTGTTGTGGATCCCATTAGCTTGTTTATTTCTGCTGTGCTTTGGGTGGGATGGTCTGCTTGGGAGACCTTTAACTGAGCATCAGGGAGTATTGCACAGTCAAATGGTTCAGACATAGCAAAGTATTTTTAATAATGCTTAACACTGCTGCTTGAATCATTGGGCAAGGCTGTTTGGAAATGCACAAAAATTTGGTGAAGCACGTGATGGCAGGGGCATTGGTAAGGCTGGCTAACCTGGAGGTGGGCAAAGGTTCAACTGTGACTGCTGCTTATGAACTTGCTGTCTGGGTCTTCCAAGCACAACTTTTCTGCTATGATTACACTGAGCTTTCTAGGCAGCCCATGTTGGGCTGGATGTATTGCCTTGTAGTGTCTCTTCCAGTCTTCTCCAGTAGTAATTGTTCTGGTTCCATTAATCCACAAGTTAACCATTTCTTATTTTGTGGAAAAACCTTCAGACCTCCAAATTTTCCCAGGATGAAGAAATCTGTTGCTGCAACTCTCTCTGCTTGAGACCTGCAAGGGCATCAAAATGTTTCTTGATCAAACCCAAGCAATCTTGAAGCTTCTGTCATACAGCTGTTCTGCTGCACCCCAGCTCTCCTGTTGCAAAACCCCTTCCCTGTCTTGGCTTGCAGCACCCCTTCCATTTCAGTACAAGCTCTACATTCTTTTTGCTGGTTCATGGCATGCATCCTCTCCTGCTGTATCCTTCAGACCCAATGTAAAGCTGCTCTGCTAGTTACCTCCCTTTGCAATCTATGTTAATATGTATCTTCTCAAATAAAGTCTCTGTTAGTTACTGCTGCGCTCTGTCCTTCCTTTTCCTGTTGGGATCAATTCTTCATCTCTTTGGTCTCATTTTGTGAGGATGTGCTAAGAATGATGACACTGGAGGAACTGAAAGTGTGAAGATTCACTTGCAGAGAATTTAAGGCTCCAGCAGGTATTGGAAAGTGGTAATGCATTTGTGATGGATATACTCTAGTGAATGCATTAATTTTCTTTTGGTTTCAGGCACTGGAAAGTGACTATGTCAGTGCACACCTCCATTGCTGGATAGATCTGATTTTTGGCCACAAGCAGCATGGCTCTGCTGCAGTGGAGGCAGTGAACACCTATCACCCTTACTTCTACGGAGACAAGACAGATCTCAATAACATTAAAGATCCTCTGATTAAGAGCACCATCCTGGGTTTTATCAGCAACTTCGGACAGATACCAAAGCAGGTACCACTTTATCATGAGAGTAGGAAGCATAATTTGTTTTGATCTTGCAGTATTTCAACTGGAAAGCAAGAACAGAAACTTAAATCAGAGACAATCTCTGATTTAAATCTACTGAAAGATGAGGTATAGACTTCTCCATATTGTGTACTACATCAGTATGCACCCACATACATGGATGTGATTCCACTTTCTAATCATGCTATTCTTCTATGCCATATAGCTGTTGCATCAAATCTGAGTTCTACTCCTTCACTACAGTCATGTGAGTAACCACTGATCTGGAAATGAATACAGTCAAATAAAAGCAGCTGAAGCTCTCATCCATGCTTTTCGCTCTTCTCCTGAATGATTGCGATTAGCTGCCTGACTCTGTGAGGAAGGGATATAGTCTGATGAAAATGTAGTAAAGATCAGATTTTATCTTGATAAAGAGGTTCATGTATGACAGTGCTGGACTCTATAATTAAGGACTTAAACAGATGTGTCTACGCCATGATCTGGCAAATAAAGATTCATTTTTCAATGCCATTCCTTTGTTCTAGCTCTTCACGAAACCACATCCATCCAGGAATGCCCAAGGGAAAAGTTCATCAGCAAGAGAGACTATGCTGTCCCTTCACTCAAGTGGAATTCTTCCTCCTTTTATGAGCAGCCTGCAAAATCTGAAGCTCTCACCAGTTACAATAAAAGGTGCTGCAGGTGCTGTGCTCCATTTTCCGAGCTAATATGTGCAGAATTCTTGGATGGAGTGAACCTAGATTTTCAAGAGTACAGAAACAGTCACACAGCTTTGTATGAATTGATACAATCAAGGTCCCTTATGCCAATAGTTGTTTGAGTATGTGTGTATTGTGAGTGGGCATTGAAAACACTCAAATATTCAGGAGAGATCTTGAAACTTTTGTTGTAGAGTTCAGAACATTTTTTTTTAATAAGACACCTAAAGATTTTCTCTTCTATTCTACATTCTGAATATGTTAAATAGAAACATAAACCTCACTGTTTTCCATTCTCGCTCTCTCTTTTCGTATTCAACAGAGAACTAAATACTGTCAGTATTTCCCCACTTCTCAATCTTTAAATATTTTATTTTTCTTCATCTTTTTCTAATCTGCGACTTTTCTTACCATGAAGAAGCCTGGAAAATTTCAGTGTGTCTACTTTTTCATCCCACAGTGGTGTTCTTTACCTCACACATCTTTGTGGGAACAGTGGGCTCCCATAGCTGTACTACAGCGGCTGTTGGTGACATGCCCCACATCCTCTGTAGTGCATGGCATAAGGCAGTCTACCAACGACAAGGAGCTTAATGACACTGCCATTAAACCCTCTCTTTTGGAGCACATCACTCCCTCTGCATGGATTTCTGTGGTCCATTGGAGAGGAGTGTTTCCACTGTTCTGTCTGGAATCTCAGTTGTTGAGTGGATTTCTGTCTGTGGGCCTGGCCACAGCACTGAGCCCAGTTATGGAACTTGCCAGCCTTGCCACACCAGCTGTGCAAGGAGGAAAGTTAACATAAGTACTCTAAAACCAACAGAATTAAATATGTTCTCTGTCTTGTCAGACTATCCCAAAGGAGCTATTGGACACATTGTTCATACTGAAAAAGGCATTCTGGCTGTTGAAAAAAATAAAGTTTTAATTCCTCCTCTTTGGAGCAAAACATTCTGCTGGGGATTTGAGGATTTCACGTGCTGCTTTGGCAACTATGGGTCTGAGAAGGTAAATAAGAAAAAGTCTAAGCATTACAGAAATTAATTATATGTTGTGGTCTTTGGCTGACTTGGACACCCATTTCAGAGGCTATTGGCAAACTGATTTCAGAAGATGCTGTACAGGACTTTCTCACAGTCAGACTTCTTGAGAAATCTCAAGTTGGATATCCCAACAGAGTACAAAGTCAGTATAAACTGCTAAAAAATGTGGCATTTTCACTCTAAATTATCTCAAGTTTTTCTTCCAGTGACTCTGTCTATCAAAATGAAGGAGAAACCTCATTTCATAGGTTGTAAGGACAATACAATGTCTTCTGGCCTCTGATTAGAAATTACATTGTGCAGAATTTTGTGCTGGAATTAAGATAGGACCATCTGTCAATTCCCCTCTGGCTCCCAAGCTTAGCCCAGAGCATTCATTCAAAATAATAATAATAATAATATCTCCTGTTCTAGAAAGTTAATACTCTTACTTCTTTGCTGTTAAAAATCAACAGTCTATGTCATCGCATTGCTTGTAAGGGCGCTTGACAGATTAAGTTTCTTCCTCTCCCACAAACACACTGGGGTTTTTTTATGTGTTTGGGATAATGTTATGACACACAAACCTCTGAGTTAGCCTGGGTGCCAGAATAGTGGAATGCATCATTCAGCAAGATACTGGCTTGGGTATATGTGCAAGCAACACCATTACATTTTTACAGACATACCCACAGTCAATAGAAGTGAAAAACCCATGCGATGTATTTTACTTTCTACTCCCTATAAAATTATTGAGAGTTTTCTCCAATGATTTAAATTAAAATCAGTGCTTAGCAGATCATAATGCTACCGCAGCTGTAAATTATTGTTCTATCTCTTCAAAAGTCAAAGTGTCACTGACTATCTTGCTCTGATTTCACAGCCACTATGATTAGTAGTTGGGAGTCCAACTTGAGTTCTCTCTGGGTCAACAGTGCCTCTGGACGTAAGCTTAAAATAAGTGTTTGTCCTCATTGTAAGTAGGTAAAGGTTTGTTCTGCCTGTGAGGTGTTTTCTCTAACACTGGCATCCAGGTCCACCAGAATCATTAGCATCATAGTGTTGTCCTCACTGTGTGAAGGAGAGCTAATGCAGAATGTGAGCGAAAGGATGTTTGTACTGTAATTGTAGCAGTGTGTAATAGACCCAAGCTTGGCTTAGGCCAGCTGGGGGGCTGCTAACAGAGCTGTTGGCACAGAATGCGATTTAGTGTTTTGGCTTTAGGCCTCTCAGTCCCAGTAAGAGGAGGGTCACAGAGCCTGGCAATAACTCTGTTAGCAGTGGCTGTCACAGCCTGAGCTTTCTTGTTAATCTATGTTGAATGTTTGCATTATGTCACTATATGGTGGCAGAATGAGCTTGCCTGAAGTTATATAGGAAGTCTGTGGCTCAAGAAGTTTTGAGACTTGGGTCTCCTAAGACATGAGACACTGCCCTTTGTCCAGCCTTCCTATTCGGCCCCTGGAGAATGGCACAGCTGCGTGCAACTACAGCCTGTGCATGTATGTATTATGCAGTTGTGCTGTGAGCATAAAGAGTGGTTAAGATAAGGTTTTATTTCCTGGATTTGCAGAAATGCAGGCTCAGTTCTGAAAATTTAATCTGCCATTTGGTATTAACAAATGCATGGTATCACCAGATGAACATTTGACTGAAAGCTGCTTTCTTGTACAGAATGTGACTACATTTGAGTGCATGGCAGACTGGGGAAAGTGTCTCTGCGCTGTGTGTCCTTCAGCAACTACCATAATCACAGCTGGAACAAGCTCAGTTGTGTGTGTCTGGGAACTTTCCTTGGTCAAGGACAAAGTGAAAAGTCTAAATTTGAGACAGGTGAGTACTGTGGCTCTTTTGCTGTAGAAATGTCATGAAAACCAAAGGATTAGGTTTTTTTCTCTCATATAACTGGCAGAGGAAATACCTTTGCATGAATCAAAAAGACAGAAAAAAAACCAATAATCATCAGTATTATGTGACAGCTTATTATCGGGTCAGGAGCTGATAATATGCCTTATACTCACAGTTTATAGTTATGTATTCTTCTTGGTGGGTATTTTTTCACTTTGGTAGCATTTTCAAAGTTTATCATGATCAAAGAAAGAGTGAAGATAAGGCAGATACTGTCCTCACTTCAAGTGCAGCCAACCCTTGGATTATTTTCAAAAACCAGTATAACCTGCTAGAGAAATGCACAGGATCTCCAAAACACCCTGCAAACATAGCTGATGAAGATGAAGACTCAGCTAGGCAAAGTTCTTGACTGTTTTCTCTCAACCTGAATTCAGAACTTAAAAGGTTTGTCTATCACTCCAGAAGGGGTAGGAATGGATCCAATAGGAATCATATAGTTTGTATCCTCACTGTTCAAAGTCCTTTAGTGTTTGTTGATTTGGAGCTCATCTATAGTCATCAAGTAGCTGTATAAATGCTATATCATTTACAAAAGTGAATTCTCATGCTAGATTTGTGTGCTTCAGCTATGAGTTCTCAGATTTAGATGTAAAGCTACAGTACACGTAATAAAGGGTTTGCTGGTCAGCAAGAAGATCGACAAGTGTTAGAAGCTGCTTCTGTTTATTTGCTCTGGAGGAATATTCAGATGATATTTCAGTGCTTTCCATACCCTGAGCCAAAACATATTTTATTTGTCATTAAATGATGTGAAAACTTCAGTGTCTTCTGTTGTGTTGCCAGAAAAGTATTTAGATCTTAATTTATCTGAAATTCTTGTGTGTTGAAATTAGGGGGAAAATGTGTTTGGAGCAGTCTCTCTTCTGAGGTTTATAATGTTTCCTGCTTGAGAAGAAGCCAGAAATATGAGACAAGATCTTCAGTGATGGCCTTTTAATCCTGCTGTTTATTATTCCAAACCAGAACATGGACATAGAAATGGAAGAAATAACAGCAGAGAAAGGCATAAGCAGTAATCTTCATGAACATCAAAATAATACTAGTCATAGGGTCAGTTTGAGTTTCAGGCAACTGCTTGAAGAGGCTCTCTTATCTCCAATATAATGCCTTTCTCTTTAATAATCTAAAATCAGCTTTGCTGATGTGTTCAAATGTGATTAATCTGGTACTACCCAAAATCCACAAAGTGGCATGAGATCATGCAATGACAAATGCTGTATTTTCCCCTTCTCTTTGCTAGCGGAGGCTTTTTTTTCTTTATGACTGTCTGGCATAGATGTAAATTTGAACTATGATTCTAAATGTCTTCCAGTGAATTACTTGCTGCTTTCATATAACTCACTCTTTCATGGTGGCTGCTTTTTCTGCTGAACAAAAAAAAATTGTATCATCTTTCCTGAGAGTAAGCTTTGCTTAAGTAAAGCTGATGTGCTATAAAGTGGATGCTATTCACTTACTAGCTGTCTCCTGGGACTGACACATTCTGATTTGGAATGTAGCAGAGTACAGAAACTATATTTCAGCAGAAAAAGTCACTTTTCCCTCTCTAGCAGGAGCTGCTTCCACAGTTTTGAGGAACACTAAAGATTGAGCATAATAGCCTCAGAATTGATCCATGCAACTTCCTGGTTCCATTGGTGTTCATGAGCAGAGGAATCTGTGTGATCCAGCCCCCAGAATGTCTGGGCCAAATGAAACACTAGTGTAGGAGAAGCATCTGGGCCAGCCATGTTGTGTCTGCCACAGACCTCTTCAGGTCGATGTTGAACATAGCTGTGAAGTAAGTGTCTGTGTCCATGTCAGCCAGTTAAGTTGGATGGTCAAACTTGGTTTAAGTTTTCATACACTAAGCATTCCTGCAGTGAAGCTGGTTGTCTTTTTTGCCTTTTGGTATTTGTGAATTTACTGTGGAGACAAGCCTCACAGTTCTTTCTGAAGATATGCTGCGGAATATTGCCCATTAAGGGAAAACCTATCAGTCTTTTCAGAGCAATGATGAGAAGATGGCAGAGCACTACAGGCATGCAACTGTTTTTGCATGAATAACCATTGATACACTGGTGGATTGAAGCTGAGATTGTAACTGGGCTCATGTCTAGCCCTCTCTTCCACACTCAGCTTGTATTTAAAGTACTTCACTGCCAGGTAGGATCTTTCTGAGTTAAAAAGATGATGATTATTTTATTAAAACGTGTGCAGGAGCTTAGCTTAGTTTGACTTGGCAGTCTGGAAGCTGTCACAGTGGGTATGTTTTCTTTCATGCTTTGAAGGAAAGAGAGGAAATTTGGACCCCTTGAACTTGCCTTGTCCCAGCCCTTTTTGAAGAGGCCTTGTGCAGTTCTTGAGCACAGGCACTGGATTATGCCCAGTCCTTTGTAAAGAGACTATTCTACAGCCAGTCCAAAGTTATTGTTGTGCCTCCTTTTCTATGCTGAGAGTGTTTCTGACCTCTGAAAACCACTGTTGGAGACCACTCCATTTTGTTCCATTATTTTTAGTCAACAACTCTTGTGAATGGAATAAATTACAAGCTGAAATTCATCTCTCACAGTTGCAGGTCACCTTCAGTAGTACACAGCTTGCTGCAGCTCAGCTTCTTTACCAGTGGATTAATGTTTGAGTACTGTTGTCCTAGTAAACTTGGTAGGTGGCAGCACATGTTAGCCAGCAAGAGTTCCGTTTTGGTGTCACACGCTGGAAAAGAGTATGAGATGTGTTTGGAAAAATCATGCGGGACATGTGGCTCTCCTGCTCCATGCTGAACTGAGACAGACCCTAAACATGTGCTAATTATGTCATGTAGAGAAAGCCAGCAGAGAATGTGCATTTACTATTAAAACCGACATTAAAACTGGTCTGTCTGATTTTTCACAGTAAGGCAGCTTTTTAGGAAAACTGTGAAGGACTTTTTCTCTGTTGCCCTACAGGCTCTACTGTCTTTGGTAGTTATGCAGCAAAAATGTATACTGCTGTCACTTGAGAATGCTGCATCAAACAATTGTCATCAGTGTACTTCAATCCATGACTTCTATCTGAGCTATTGAATTGCCTAAAGTGTAGTAATTTTTAGTGAAACTGTTTAAATAAGGCTAAATTAAACTGGGCACTCCTTATGTCTCTGGAACCTATAAAACAACAACAAAAAAACCCCTAATGTTCAGTAATGATGAAAGAGAAAGGAATTCCTATATAGCTTTAAAGCAAAAATTCTCCCAAAATGCTGTTTTTCTTAGCTAAAATTGGAAAAATATTAGTACTTGTTTAGAAAAACAGAAAAATAAGACTGAGAAGGTCACTGAAATACATCCTGATAAGTTTTACTTCAAAATGTTTTTTTTTAATATTGAGAAATAGTAATTTCCAAGCATAAATGTTACTTAAAATTGCATAACTCAAGTGAAAAATGATGTTTGGTTGCTGATCACAAAGCACTGTCGTAAAGTCTGAAATATATGCCAAGGACCCTGAGTTACTGTGCAACTTGGGGCGACTCATGTAATCTCTTGGAGTCTCAACTTTCCTCAACCATGAGGTAAGGACAAGGATGCTTCTATAAAATCATTTGGTATTTCCCCCTCGTACTCTTTTCAGTTCTCTAAAGAATGACTAGGTTGCTTGTTCTTACCGAGCAGGTAACAGTAGGACAGGGGTTCCCTAGTAAATCAGCCACCTTCTGCTGTGGTTTATTGGTTGCTTTTTCCCCACCAGGCTTTGTATGGGCACACTCAGGCAGTGACGTGCCTTGCTGCATCTGTCACCTACAGCATCTTTGTGAGTGGATCTGATGACAGAACCTGCATCATTTGGGACCTGAACCAGCTGACGTACATAAACCAGCTTCCTGCTCATGGGGCAAGCCTCTGTTCTGTTGCCATCAACAATTCAACAGTAAGATCTTAATTTATTATCTTTCTTCTGATGCATCCATGAACATTTCATGATAATTTAATGGGTGCTTTTCCCAACATAAAAACATCCTGAGAGTCTGATACATTGATTTTTTTTTTTTTTCTTCCTACAGAGATTGCTAATAGTGACCTTAATGATCAGAGGCGAGCACTAAAAGCAATATCTTAGACTGAGTAGCTAAGTAGAAGCATCTTTGGATGTGTAGACAGCAGAATTAAACAACTTTTAGTTTACAGAGCATGAAGTATTACCCTAGTAGCTCCTGAATTTGATTCACCCATAACCTTATTGCCTCCATTGTTTCATTAATTTCTTCTGACATTCATGCAGTAGAGCCACATTCAGTCTGCTGCCTCAGCTGACAACTATTTTACACCTTTGTAACGACAATGTTGGCTTTTTGCTTTCCCTTCTACTCTGAGGTAGCAGAGGAGCTCTTGGTAGCAGTGCATGTAAGTCTCTTGTGGTCTGTTCCTGGACCGAATTGCATGCATGTTGACAGGAAAATATTCTGTATTGGATTCTACTGTAAACACTCTAGATGATATATTTTTCCAACCTTCGACCTCCCAAAAATGTTGCTTGCACATTTGTATTTTCTGTCTCTGTTAATATGCTAGAGCAGGGTTCCAGCTGCTCAGACAACTCAAGGTTGGATCCAGTACTGGAGCTTGTACCAAGAGAGGCAAAATTGAGTTCCTAGCAATAAGAAACCAGGTAGACGTTCGCTAATTAATCTGTGCCAAAAGAGCAATCTCATAGCAAAGCTTTATTAACCATGCAGGTTAGTAACTGAGGGTGGGAATTCAGTAGTTTGTTCAGTGCCAGCTCAGGTTCCAGCCCCAGGGGTCCTGGTTAGTGTAAATGGCCGGTGGCTTCAGTAGGCCAGTTTAGAATACCCTGGTGGTGCCTTATGATATCAGCTGAAGCAGTGCCATGCATTCAGAAATGAGTGGGTGGGCTGGCACGGACCATGGGCTTGAGATCTGAAGAGAACAGAGTCCTCCTTCTTTCTCACCGTTGACAGTAGCCTTTTTAGTTGGAGCTGTCCAAAACTGAGATGGTCTGTGCCAGGAACAGCCTGGTGATTGATCCGAGAGCAGCTCTCCAGCTTGTTGGAGTGCAAATGCTTAAACTGATTGGGCAATAGTCTGCAGAAAGGTTCATTTAAAAAAGGAAAAACCTTAGGAAAGTATGACTGAAACTTCAAGCAAAAAAAAGATGAAGGGGTCCATATGTCATGGATGAGAAAATTCTTTTTGACATTAGCAGAACAGGATGTTTAATTCTGAAATGTGTTTTTTGTTTAAATTTTCTGTATTTATATATATAAAACATGAAGATGGAAACAAAATTTTTCCATTGTGCTAAATTAAACATTTTGATGGACACAAAATTACATTTTTAGTAACAAATTTTTTTCCCATAAAATTCACGATGTTTTGAAGGAAACAAATTTCTGAACCACTTACTTGTCTGTGAAATAAGAACCCTATCCAGCTCTTTGTTATGTGATTGTAGGTTTTTATATTTGCTTGAGCATCTAGAAATTCCATTTATAGATCCAAACCTCATGGTGTTTGTATTACTTAGACACCAAATAAAAAGACTGTCCCAAAAAGTTTATAAGCTAAGGAAAATTGAAAAAGTTCCTGTAACTAATGATTTCAGTTAGTTTTCAATCCCTGGTCTAGATCTGAAAACCACTGTAGATCATTACCAAATGCCTGGACATTAGGTGCTTTCATGCAGATAAGGTAGCTGAAATTTAATCTCTTTAATTATTGGCAACTGTTTCAAATCCGCTATCCTTGTTTTGTCTTCAGAATTCTGCCCTGCAGTGTGAAAAGCTCTGGCCCCAAATCAGTCAGAGTTGAAGTCCGGTGTTAGTTGATTTAAACCAGATGCATGCTGCTAATTTAAGGGTGCACTGGCCTTTGCCAGCATCAGATGACTTTGCTAATGGTGTTCTGTTTAGCACGTTGTTAGTAGGCATCAAAAGTGGAAAGGTTAGGTGGAATTTCAATACTAACTTGATCAAAACCCACTTTTGATAAAATCAGTTAAAACTGCAGCATTAACTCTTGGTTCTGTGTTTCTTGCCCCTGAGGAGTACCTGTGTATTTGCTCCTTACGGTGCAGCCTGTGGTAAGGTGATGCACCTGCACAGAAGGGAGAGGAGAGGTTCTTTGGCAAAGGATGTTTTCTGCATCAGCAGTGCAGCTCACTGAATGCTGAGCTGGTCACTGGTCAAATGCAAAACACAGTCTAAAAATGCGATGACATTAAGCTCCCTGTGAGGGGCAGAGGAGGATTGTGAAATCACCAAAGGCTTGGCAGCTAAGCAGGTGAACACCTTGTCCTAGTTTGAGAATGCTTATTTGTAAAACTTAAAACAGTGCTAGTCCTGGCCCAGAACCGTGCTAGGCATTGCCTGTGCACAGTCCCTGACCCTGACAGTAGCTAGGGCAGTCTGTCTGCTTTTTTACTAAAAGCCTGGATTTTCTGGAAAATAGAAAGGGAATGTTTAACGATATATTTTAATTTTTAAAATGCAGAAAAACTTTCTGCATTATTTTGCTAAATCTGAGACAATTGTTTTGGGTTTCTACAATGTAAAAATGACATAATTTTTCATGAGAATAAAATGACATTTTTACTTTCTCTGGTTTACATCATCTGCCCAGAATCAAAATAAAGGCCAGAATTTAAGTCAAATCAACTGTCATTTATAATCAGCACTTGAGAGCTGTAAGGAGGATGAGTGTAGGATTTTGAAACATTGCTTCTTGCTTTGTTACAGGGTGATATTATCTCTTGTGCTGGATCTTACCTGTATTTGTGGACAGTCAATGGCCAGCTTCTTGCAAGTATTAACACCACCTGCAGCCCCAAAAGCCATATTGTTTGCTGCTGCTTTGCTGAAGTGATGGATTGGGACACACGCAGCATCATCATCACAGGAAGCACGGATGGAGTGGTGAGGGTAGGTGGATGGGGGAGAGAAAAGGGAATCTTGATTCATTGTAGACCAGAGGCAGAATTTTCTATCCTTAATGGAGGTACAGAGCTACTAAAAGCCCATCCCACGTTCTTAATAGGGCAGCACAGGGCACAGGCTGAAAATGTTTGCTTCGTATCAACTTTTGTCTTCCTGGATGGAGGAGTCTTTGCCTTTCAGGAAGAGTTTTGAAAATGTGCTTTTCATTCTGGTGCAGTTTTGAAGGCAAAAATTGTATTGTCCTTTGGAAATATGTTTGAGTCTGTTTTCTGAGAGTTGGTTCACAGCTCAGTTTATTAAGCCATACTTTCTCAGGAGCAGGAATTCACTGCTGATTCCATCTCCAGTCTGAGAAGAGAGCTTCCTGGGATCCTCAATAGCATGTCAGCCTTGCAACCCCACCAGCAACCTGCATATATTTCTCCAGTGTGACTGTGAAATCCTGTTCTGATGTTAGAAGTCTAATTTCTGACCTTTGCTCGAAAGCAGGCAGCCACATCTCTCTCTTTTTGCACTGTTATAATCCATGTTTTTTCCATTTTTACCTCCTTGCTGGCACAGCTGTGGAAGACTGAATACACCAATACCCCAGACCAAGCTGCTGGACTGAAACCACAGAGAGGCACGATGGAAGAACCAGGCAGTATGGGTATGACCACAGAGTGGGCTGTGAGCTGCTGTGTGACTGTGTGCTGCAGACCTTGTTCGGATGTGAGGAAAAGGAGGATGTGTGAGCACAGTGGTGTGAATGGGAGGTGGTGCAGGTAACTGGTGCAGTGTCACTGTAACCAGCAGCAGAAGCAGTGGGTAGTCACCGCCCTACCTTAGAGACAGAGGGCACCCCTGAGCCACCAGTCTCAAGGGCACATTCTACCTGGATGCAGCTGAAAGCTTCTTCGTACACTCTCATGGCTTCTATCAAGCTTCATAGACCACCTTTCTGTATAAACTTATGAAAGTAATGAACTATCCTGGCTCCACAAAGCCCATTCCCTTGGAACCTCTGCTGATGGTCTGTACTAAATTATCCTGGCATAATGTCAGTGGGTGGTCCCAGATCCTGCCCTGGGATGGAATAGGGAAGATTGTTGTCTTTGCCACCTTAAATGAGGTCAGAGGCCCTTCAAACTGGTGGGAGGCCAGCAGCAGACCCTAATGCATGGAGCTGTTTATTCAAGGCTGTGCCAAGCTGATACCCTGGAGTTCTTGCAAAGCTAAGGTTAATAAGATGATGGGGCTACAGTGCTGACTGGTATTAAAAACAACAAAAGCTCGCTTCTCTATTCTAACAAATATAGGCACTGAAACCTGCCAAGGAGCTTTAAAGGCATATCCTAAATAGCACAGCTTGCCTCTCTTCACAGCACATTTTGTAAGAGAAAGGAATTGTCGTGTTAGTATGTATAATTTACACCACTTATTTGCTGTGATCCTCATTACAGACATTGTCTATTACTTCAATTTTAGGCACACAATTTGCATAAATACAGAGCTATAGATGTAATATCTGCATAAAAAGATATTATACAGTAATTGGGCATTACCACTGAGATCTTCGGAAGTGTTGTTCATGTAACTTAGCATCTATGTTACGTAGATTGCTATGTGACAGTGTTTATACATACAGGGGCATATTGGAAATGCCAAACTAGATGCTCATCCTGCCTTTTGTCATATCTCTGAGAGTAGCTAGAGCCAGATGCAAGAACACCAGAGATGCCAGATGTGAAATAGTTTGGCTGTGGTAGCTACATATTTGGTTTTATTGTAGCCTCTAATCAAATTGCTGTAAATCAAAGTAAAAGACTTCACACTCCTTCCAAAATTCTTGTAGTATTATGTAGTCATTTTGCAGATTATTTTTACATATACAAACATCCAGTTTATTTTAGGAATTTCCTAAATTCTTGTCCATAACTTTGTGGCATGTATTTCCATGTCCTGTTTATTCAGGTACAATTACATAGAAATCTCTTTGAGCAACCTGAGATTTTAGCTATTTTTAACATTTGTATCTTAAAAAGTTCTTCAAACTAGGACTTAAAAGCTGCCTGTGGGAACATAGCAGAATACTCCTGTTTGTGCCTTTTTCAGAGAGGATCATAAAAGATGACAAGCACTGACCATGCATCTGGTAATGTGTAGATACACACACTTGTTTGCACATGAGCATAAGGACATGTATTCTCAGATGCACACAGTGTTCTTTATTAAAGAGTTGAGAGGTGTAATCAAAGCAGTGACATGCTCCCTTAAACTATTCAGACAACTTCAGAATAATTTTAAATGGCCAAATATTCCCACATCTCATTCTATGCATTAAAGAAAATAAAATTAATATAAAACACAGTCATTAAAAACACTAAAGTAACTATGATTGAGTTATGTTGTTAGGTGTGTGTGTATGTACGTGTGTGTATATGAAATGTTCTCAGCATTTAATTATTGGTTCTGTTATGAGCAGATTTAGATAAGTTGATAATACCAGGGCTTTATGTAATTTCTTTTTACTAGGCAATTATGGGCTGTATTATATCCTGGCAGCAAAGTATTGTGGGGCATCTTATTAAGCATAGAGCCAGTGAAAACTGATGAACAATTTTGCTGAACTAGGCATGCAATTTAGAAAGCAATAATACACAAATCCAATTTAGCGCACAATTGATACAGCCGCACGTCAGCACATGTAACTATCATAGCCACAAATTAAATTGGGATGGGCCTATTTTGCAACAGCACAGGCTGAGATTAAATATATTTGTTCTCAACTTAACAACTTGCTGACCGTAAATAATAACAATCCCATCCATACTGCCCCCAGACACTTTCTAAATGTTTCTTTTAAACCACACAACAGGTAACAAGTGTGGAAAACATCTTGTTCTGTGTCGGGAACTGAATCCCAGCCTTGCCTTGACTGGAAAACCGAGTAAGACAAGCCCGGCAGTGACAGCACTGGCTGTATCCAGGTACTGCCCCTCCCTTTGCACTGCAGCCCATGTCCAGCAGACGGCACCACGCCAGCCTCACGATCTCTGCCACCCTGCCCCCAAGTGGCAGGTTGTTCTCTTTTATTCTGGAGTTTGTATTACTACCGGGATTTTGTGTTTTGGGTTTTTGTTGTTTTTTCTAAAAGCTCAATGGAATCACTCTGTCTTAGCCAAACGTGGTCACTCTGGGAGCTGGCCTGACTAACTCTATTAAGTGAAGGATGGTGGGATAGTCAGTGGCCAGACAGGAGACAACCCAGGAGAAATAGTAGATTTTGGCCAGAACAGTTGTAGAGAACAATAGCTGCTACACTGTCTCTGCACCACAGAAAAACCACTATCCTAAGAGTTACTGGAGATGCTATCTCCTTAAAATGTAAACAGGAAAGTTTTCGCCAAAGGACAACTTTGTTGTTAAACTCCACTCAGTTTGCACAGCCAGCAGTATTTTAGTTTACTCAATCCCCCTCCTGCAGTTTCATCTGGCTGTAGTATTTGTTGTTGTCTCCTACTCCAGGATGTTACGATATGCTGTAAACTATTTGCTTTCTCTCCAAAATTGTTGGCATTCTGATAGTTGCTAAAGTGATTCCTATATTCTGCATGCTCAGATTTAGAGCACTTAGTGACCTTGATGTTTATATGCATTGAAAGTGGCAAAGTTTCTCAAGGAGAGTTAGTTTCATTAGTGTCGGTGGCACTGCGTGCAGCTGAGATTTCAGTGGCTGAAGCCATGACGTTATGTGCTAAGAAGTCTGAATTCTGAATCTGGCCAGCAGATTATTTAACATTCAGAGAGTCTCAGAGAAGGGTAGGAGCTTCTGATCTGGCTAGATTGTCCACAACTAACCCACTGAACTCCAAGAAAGTTTGGATCCAATTCCAAGTTCAGTCTTTGAAGTACAAATCTTTGTCTACTCTATATCATTGCGCTTCAAATGTTGCATCCTCCTAATTGATACACACACAGGAGAAAGCCTTGATCCTATTTGCATCTTGCTCTTAAACATTTTCTCTTTTTCTTTCTTTCCCAAGAAATTCCTCCAAGCTCCTAGTTGGTGATGACTGGGGAAGAGTCTGCTGCTGGTCTGTGGATGGGTAGGAAGAAATAGCCAAGGACTCATGTTTTTTCAGCCTTTTAGATGGAGAGAAAATTACCCTTCAGAGCATGAAAGAATCAGAAAAACTGGAAGCCTATGGTTCGGGATGGAATCTCAAATTAGTTGTTGGATTGACCCTGCAGTCAACTCTGATTTGAAATTAGAGAATGTACTCCAAAGTTGTGAGAGACACACTGACAAACACGCACGTAGATGATGAGATTTTGAAGTATTTGTCCCGGAAAATTTTTGTATTTTAAATGTAATTTTAGATGCTGAATTTGACATAATACATTGTATTTCACAAATAATAGCTAGCAAATAAAAGCGCCTTGATTATGCCAAAGAGCAATGTAGCTTAATAAAATTAACATATGCTAATTTTAATACTATGAGATCAGAAAATACTGAGGCTTCACATAGATGTTAAGTGAGTTTGTCGCAGTATCTTTGTTCTTACTAACATACAAGTATGTTAATATCTCCATTCCTACTCTTCCTTCTTTAGTGAATCTGCATGAAAATGTATGCACGTAGAAAAGCTATTTTGTTTGAAAAGTCAAGGTAGGAATTCCCAGGTTGACAGTGATGCCTTTATCCAGCCCCATTATGAACATGTGTTATGGTCCAATCTTTAGTTTCCTAATCTCCAATTTGTTTTTTTTCATAGTGAGCAAGGCAGGCACAATGCATGGAATGGATGATGATGATGATGATCTAACACAGCTGGTCAACATATTCTTTCATTCTCCTCCTTCAATGCTTCCTTCCTAGCCTTATCCCGATGTTCTCTGGAGTATCGCTATATGAGACATACTTTAGGATTTACTTTCACATCACCCTGCATGGTAGAAGTAGATATTTGTAGTATAAGAAGGCTGAAGCCATAGTGTAATAAATTTAAGTGCCATTTGTGTCCCTAGTTGACATGAAGAAAGTGTGAAAAATCAAGCTCCTTAACACTTTATGAGAATATGAAGGAGCTAAACTGATAAACCCCCTCTCCCCTGCCCCTCCTTGACCTGGTAAAGAAATTTAGTATCTTATGTTACACATGAAAGGGCTGAGTAGCCACTTAGGCAGAGCAGTTTCCCGAACACCACAGACAGGGTCAGGGCAGAGCCAGGAAGAACACGGACATTATAGCTATGAAGATTTTTGTATTTGTACCACCAAACACACCCTGGAACAGACAGAGCCAAGAAAGTTCTCTGATTTCCACAGCACTGGGACTGGTTAGCACTGCAGGAGTGAACCCCTGTGTGTGCTGCACTGGAAAGCCAGAGATTGAGGAATGTGAGAAACAGCTATATGCCAAAATCTTGGTGCTAGGACTTGCCAGTGACATTAGGAAGAATCTGGAGTAGAAGATGGGTTTTTATCAGTCTTCCTCTAACTACACCATCCACACCATCAACTTTCTTCTTCCTGTAGGGCACTACTTTGTTCATGACTCTTCTTTTGAATTACGTTACTGAATGAGCAAGACTTCCTATGGCAAACAGCTTCCTTCCTTACACAGTGCTGAGACATGTCCCCCCTCCCAACCCGCCCTGCAGCTCGGTCTAACCTCCACAGTGAGTGAGGTAATTGCCTGTGGAAAATGTAGTAATTAGAGGCAAGCTCATGATGCAGACATACAAGGAAGGCTGCATTATGTCTACACAGATTACCTGCCTGGTTATCCTTTCTAACCTCCAAGTGTGTGACTTGATGACTCCAATACTGTCCTTCCTGGGCACAGTGACACATACACTGCAAACCGGCCAAATCGCACCAATGTTTTTGCAATCAAAATAACTCTACGGAGCAAAGGTGGACCACGGCCATCTTTCCTTTTCCTGAGGAAAGGTCAGTTGTCATAGAATTCAACAAAATTAACTACACTACTTCTTTCCTCTTCCCTCTCTGCACTTTCCTTAAAAATAAGCTGTGATTTGGATACATGGACAGCAAGATTTGGACTTCTGTCAACTGTGAATATAGCTTTACTGAACCAAGATAAAGGTGACTAAGAGCCATGAAAGAAGTTCACTACCTGTGTTTTCATCTACCTAGTAGGCATCTTGATAGCTTGCTAATTGTGTCTCCTCCTTTAGCCTTTTCAGGCAATCTGTCTTTGCCAATAGCAGATACTCCCTTTCCTAGAGCTGGCACTGGCACCTACTTTGCAGCCTGGGCAGCAGCACTAATGTTTCCAATGCTCTAGACGTCAACCTGACTTTGGTATAACAAGAGGTCATCTGTAGGCTAGCAATGTGTGATTTGACAGGCTCATCTCCTTGTGCCTGATATCAGTTCTCTTACATCTTCAAGGGAAGGATGAGGTGCATCAGCTGTGGTTTGGATCACAGAAAACAAATCCAGAGTGTGCATGTGTGAATAGAAGTCAGCAGGTGAAGAATGAATGTCTTCCTGAATCAAGCTTGTTCAGGGAGTTGTAATTTGCGAGAATATAAAAGGCAAATGGACAGAAATGGATTGCAATTTCCTCCTGGTGAAAGTTCTCATTAGGAGTGATCTGCTGTACAACAGTGCTTGGTTGAGAAAGTTTTGATTTCTTCTCTAGCTCTGGAGGATTTTTCCCTACAGTCATAAGTCATGGAAAGAAATGCATGCATTGAGTACCAAAAGCGCCACTCCTTGCTTGCAGAGGTAAGGCACAAATGTAAGCATGTTGCAGTCATCAAATTTCCTAGGTCTGATATAGCCAGGGTGTGCAACAGTGGTAGAATGCTACCTGGTCATTTTTTTGCCAACATGTCTGTGACATTAAGTTTTTGCTAGAGATTTGTAAAACATGGTTGAACAATTAGCTGAAACCAGCCCTCTTACAAGCACATACTTGCATGTTTGTGTTGGTCTCTTGTGTATTTGGTAAATGATGAATGTCTGTTAAATTCTGTCAGCTCTAGATGTGGAGGTGGCTTTCACTGACACATAGACAAGGCTTGGTGCTAGCTCAGGGGCAGTAGTGGTGGCTACTTAGTGGGTGTCCTGATGTGGTATTGATTCTCTAATGGCTGCATGGGATGTAGGGGTAGCAGATCTTATTATATGCTTGAAAAATCAAGCAAGTAGAGCAATTCCACAGCAAATGCTCTCAGCATAACTCCATTGTTACTGTAATGGCACAGTGCAAACATCACCAGAGTGTTGTAATTACCTCAGAACAAACTTTTGCAAGGGGTAAGTAGCTCAGGGTGGGAATTATCCTTAAAAGAAATCCAATCCCGATATGATAAGAAATGCAGAAATAAGGCACAGTCTTAACTCTGCCCTGTAGGCAAACCAAGAAGAGAAATGTGGAACAGCACAACCTTTGTGACTTTAAAAATCAGTTTAATCTAATCGGAGAGTATAAACCCTAAAATGCCTTAATCACACTTATTTGGTTATTGCACAGACCATCTTGCTTCCTTATTTGGCAACAGAAATCTTATAAATGTTACAGTGAGCATTAACTACAGTCTGATTTCTGTAGCTTTCTGTTGGCTAATAAACGCTAGTGAAGCAATATTTCCAGAGCTGCCTCTGCACTCCAGGGCCTTTGCATCCTCATAAAAAAGAATTTGCTTAAAGCTTTTTTTGAAAGATCCATGTAAATGGATCTGTAACTCCCACAGGAAAGTTTCCCCTGTGATTGTCACCATGTGCTACTTGCTCCCAAGTCCTTTTCACACAGGGATCTCAAAGCTTGTTACAAGAGGTAAGATCATCTTATTCAGGATCACATATGGCTGTCACAAGGGAAAGCCATATGAGCTAAAATAATTTGCAGGAATATGCTTCCTTCCACATGAAAATGCATGTCGTGCTTGTCTCTCATCTTTCTGGAGAGATGTCCCAAGGAATTTGAAAAAGAACCCCAGAAAAGCTCTGGACCTGATGCCAGCTCTTGTCTCCACCTGCTTGGTACAAAGAACCTCTGAGCCAGGTAGCTGGAGTGATTTGTTTGTTTATGGTCACACACATCACTTAGGGATCAGATTAGTTGTTGCATTACTGGTGTCACTCTTCAGATGTGTGCATAGGAATTAATGATGTTGAAGTCAGCCAAGCTGATGGGGAGATGTGAGAGAGAACAGGGCTGGTGGGGGAATGCCAGCCTTCCCTATTCTTTTTACCTTACAGACAGGTTGTCATCAGAGGTCTTCCCAAGTGTCAGGAGGCTCCTGGAAATTTACTACATGAAGTTTTTAAAAACAGAACCCCCTCATTCCCTGCAGTGGAGTTAAATGCTTATGGAAACCTGGTATCCAGAACCAGGCAACCTTCATCAGGACACTGGGATGTTGGTGACGATGAATAATATTTGCTGTAATGAGTACTGAGCAAATGTAGGCCTTGTGATGAGGACAGCTGTGCCTGTGTTCAGTGATCTCTTAATGTGTTTCACACTCAAGGGTTGCAATCCTATGTGTGTGGTGTTGGTGCAGCAGCAACAGTGAGTGTGCTGGCTGGGTGGCTGGAGCTAAGGCTGTCAGGTGAGTCCTGTGGTGGAAAGAACATCATGAGCTCTTACTGATGGGGGAGAAGCTGTCTCTGTGTGGATGAGTGCAACAGTAGCATGGGAACTTTCCCTGTTTCTGGTCAGAAATTGTGTCCTTGTTCAGTTTGGGCAGGAAGCTCTAAGGACTTTGCTTCTTCCTCATACATCTGTTCCCTGGCCAGGAGGAACAATGAAGACTCATGCTCCCATAGCTACTCCAGTTTTGGTGGGATGCTCAGCTCTCATGGTGGGAGCACAGGGATTAACCCACTGGAATGAACAGAGAATCTTTGGCCACTCCTATGCTCAGTCCATTCCCCAAGGTCTCCAAGCTTTAGCAGTCTTTGCTGGAGAGGTGGTAACAAGTTAAATCTCCTCTGCCAATATCTATGTCTTTATACTCCCTTATTTTACCGTCACTGATGAACTAAAACAAAATGCATTCAAGATGTACTCATTTCATATCTATGTCTTTATACCCCCTTATTTTACTGTCACTGATGGACTAATTGAAACAAAATGCAGTCAAGATGTACTCATTTCATTTCCCATCTTTGACTGTCACAATTGCAGAGCACCAAATCTAGCAAGGAAGCAAAAGGCATATCTTTATTGTGGCAGCCAGAGCATGCATGTTGTAAACAAGGCATCCCGGTAGTGTTATTGGAATAACCAGAGCTGCTGCCAGACTATGAGGTAATTTGGTTGGGAAGGTGAAATCCTGATTTGCTCCAAAGCCTTCATCTTCCTGGTGGGCTGGCTTCTGCCTGTAACCTGGCATTTGTTGACTTCAGTTGTGTAAGGACTCAGTTGTCGTCTTACTGGGTGTTAGCAGCCTGTGGGGTTCATGGTAAGTGTCTGAAGCTCTGGGTAGCTCTTGGCTCTTCAGAGCCCGATTATGAGCTGAATATATACTCTGTATTTGCGCTGTGTATTTACAGGCCCTTCAGTGTTGAGACTGTGATAAGTGGGAGGAGGCCCACTAGGAAATCTACTCAAGCAGGTCTAATTGTACCAAACAGAACGGCTCAGTAGAGTGGAAAATAGTCCTCATATATCTACCCGAAGAAGATAATGACCTTTTAAATAACAGAAGCTATTTTATTTCAATACCCCAATTACTCTGAACTCTCAAATGTCAAAGTGCTGAGCACTTTCAAAATAACTTAATTTAGACATTTATAGCACTTAGACACTGCTAGTTTCTTATCTAACCTAATTATGGGTTGTAGAGGAAATTGCAAAGCATCCCAATTAATGTTATTTTTTATAGTGATACATAGGAGTGGCCTTTGCCATTTGCCATGGTCATGTGCACAATGATTTACTAATTTTGGCTCTTGAGTTAGTTCCCTGGCAGGACAGAGCTTTTCTATCCTCTGATTGCTCTTTGAGAGCAAGCAAGGAGGAAGAAGAGGTAGAAGTGAGCATAGCTATGTTTGCCTGAGGGATTTGAAGGGCACATGTTCCCATGAAAGCAGAATGCCATTGCAAGGCAGGACCATTTAAGCAGTAGAGGCGCCATATAGAATAATAATCAATCTGTCAATCTTGTTGATCTTCTCTGATCTGAATACATAGGCCAGGATTCTCCACTTACTTGTCTCCCACAGGACTAGTGCAGAGGAATGAGATTTGTAAAGCTGCTTAACTGGCTGCCTGGAAAATCCCTTCACAGATGGTGCTGAGCATTTTCCCTTCTAGTTGCTATGCACAACAGGCAGAATCGGAGGTGGAGGAAGTGGTGTAGTACCACTGAGCAGTATCCAGCAACTCCTTGTTTGCTTTTATGGTAATGGGAGGACCTTTGTCCAGTTACCATATTTGAAAGTGATAACTGTTGCCATCCTCATGTGATTTTTGGCCTGTATATCTTACGTGATGTCCTGGTTGTGTGCTGCGCTCTGACACAGTGTCAGGAGAGAACTGTTTGCAGTCAGAGAAGTTCCTGCAGGCCTCTTCTTTCCTGGGAATAATCGAAAAGGATCAATGGCTAATATTTCAAAGAAAGATGTGGGGCTGAGGGTAGCTATGTACTGTGGCTGCTGTCAGCCAAGAACAGGAAGGCAAAAGCCCCCAAAGGTGATCTTGTCTTGTGCAGCTCGGTGTACAGAGCCCTAATGCAACATTATGTTCTCATTCACTTTCTTATGGTAAAACATTGCTGCAGACATTTTAACATGGCTTAACAACTCAAGAGAAAAAGTTTAAGGTCAACTCAACAGTTTGCGTTCAAGAGGGACACAGGGGACAAGCACCCAGAAAGGTAAGAAGTCCCTTTCCTCAATGTTTTTCCCTAATCAGGACCAGAAATCAAGTGAGCTTGCCTGGAGACTGTGCAGACGACCTCCTGCTTCCCTGGGGTGAGATGCAGGAGAGTCCCAGGTCCTGCACAGCAGGGAGAAATGCAGTTGCAATGAGTAACTGTGTAACGTACTAAAATGAAAACCTGAGCAGGTTGCAGCTAGAGGCTTGAAAAAGGCTGCCAGAATATTTTTGACTGGGGTGGTTAAAGACTGAAAAGCCTCTTGGGAGTTTGCAAACAACCCAGCAATGCTGCTGAGGAACAAAAGACTGAACACAATGTGGTGCCACAACAGGTAGGATTCTTGCCCTACTTATTGCCACGTGGTCAGTAGATGGCTTCAGCATTTAGCCTTTGAGAGGAAATGCTGGACTATGAAACTGCTGTGAAGTCTGCTGAAAGAGCTGGGGCAGCCAGGGAGAGGGGTTGTTTGAGATCCACACATTGGAGCTATGGTGTGTTTTGTGCATCAGTGGGCGTTTTCCTCTGTGGGCTGTGCTCAGAATGGGATATGGGAAGCCAGCTCAGAACTCAATCTAACCATTCCCTGAATTTCCAGGTTTGTTTTCTGTGGAATAATCATCTCAATCTGTTCCATCTCTATTTTCTCTCTCTCTCTTTTTTTCTTTTTTTTTTTTTTTTTTTTTTCCTGAGAGTAATAACACAAACTCGGAGTCTTCTATTGATATGCAATCTTTCAATCTACCCTGCCTCCCAACCAAGGTAGTAAAATGGAGTCAAACCAAGCGGTGGAATGAAGCACACCAAATGAGTATAGTTCAGATTAGTGCAGGAAACTCAGAAGAGCAATTGTTACGCAGTGGAATTCAGGAATTTTGTTTTACCCCGGTAAGTTAGACTGAAGCTAAAAAAGATCTTTACATCTTGATGTCACTCACCAGAAGTGTTTTGGAGAAGCCCTCAAAAAAAAGAATTTGACCTACAAATCAAATATATGAGATCGCATCTGGTCTAAGTCCTGCTATGCCAGCAGAACCTGGCCAAACCCTGAGTAAGGACACGTTTATTGAACTTCTTAACTAAGAGAACCCCACAATTACGTTACAGTTATTCTAAAATAAATAGTTTGCTTGTAATTACAGAGATAATGACATTCTGGCCACACCTACCAATTAGAAAGTTGTAATAAAGAGTAATAAAACACCTTTTCCTTGGGCTGCAGAATCAACCCACACACAGCCTGCAACACTAATATGATTTACTCCTATTTGCTGATGGAGGATTTTAGTAATAAAATTTAATGTGGAGGAACAAGGTGCATTTAACCAAAGCTATAAACATCTCTAATTCTATTTAAAGCTATAGGGTGCAGTACATTAACATTTAACAATCTGATCCTAAATTGGTGTGAGGCTAATAGAGCTGTATTTGTTAAAATTTCAGCACTAGGCCATGTTTAACCAATGACAACAGAAGGAGTAACCAAAATAGTATGACTCGGCAGACTCCAACTACTGCTTAATAAGGTATTACGAGTCCTCATGGGAGCTCCTTTTGTAAAAGAACAGTGGACCACATTCAGCTCTGCTGTTCTGCTGAAGCCAGAGGGAGTTAGGACAGAGATTAATTCGTCCTTACAGTTCCTGTTAGAAGCTAAATCCAACTTATTCTGCATTTCTCCCACTAAAGCACATTATACTCAATAAAATTTTCTTCTCCATAGTCTTTCAAGTAAGTTGCTTCAGTACTTAAAGATGTACAATTAACTGCAAGGTAAACGATGATGTTTTCCTTTCTCCAATGACATGATCTGACATTATTAAATCTGGATGGACACTGCAGAAGAAAAGCCATAGGAAATATCTGCTCAGGAAGGTGAGTGTTCTCTGAAGTAGTATTTCTGGCCTCCTTTCACTCAGTTTGTCTGTAGCGTTTCAGGACTCTACTGTCATCTGAAGTCTATCACAAATGGAAAACATTTTACAATCATGGAATTTTCTGCAGAATGAAAAACTCAATTCCCACCTATTGGGATGGTCTAAACACAGAGTACTAGATAAACACATATCCTCAAATTGTTCTCTAGCAAGCAATAAATCCTACAGAGACTAAGAGAACTTATCTCACAAAAAAAAAAAAAAAGTAATTTATTTATCTCAATTAACTATTATTTTGGGGAATTAGATATCAAACATAAACAAGAACATATAGAATATTAATACAGAAAGAGTGGTATTCACTACAATACTGGGCATAAACATACAGTAGAGGATTTTTCTGAACAATGGGCACAATGACCAGTTGTATGTAAAAGGAAAGTTTATATTCCAAACTTTAGAAAGTTTTCACAACTAAATGGTCAACTAATTAATGTGTTAGGATTTTATTTTTAATTCCAAATGAATCATAATAAGCTCTAAACTAAGCTCTAAAGCCTTCCTTACAGCTGTCTGCATAGGAGATGCCCTCTCTGAATAATCAGTCAAACTCTGGCTGTTCCAATCACTCTTCAGCACAAGTTTCTTTTTGGTCAATGAGTTGATTGCTGTTGTCATTGAAAGTCCATCACCTGATCAGAGAACAGGGAAAGACACCATGCCCTTTTGGTGGCTGATTAAACTCCTGGGATAGTGAAAAGGTGAAACAAACATTTTCTTGACAGCTCACAAATGCAAACATGAAAAATGCAAATAATTACTAGCAACCTATTGATAAAAGCTGGCCTTAGTTTGGAAAGAACTGTTTTGATGAGGGACTAGAGTTTGAATTAGTGCTGTACACAACGGCCAGCCTGACAAGCTGACCAGCTTTTCTTAAATTCTTTTTTTATACAAGATATCTTTATCTAACATGGAAGCAAGTGACTGCATTTTACATTTACACATCCTGGCTATAGAGTAACAGATTATGTGTGCTGTCTAATCTCTACCTCTGTTCAAAAAAGTTAAAAAGCCATTTATAGAGCTCACTTATAGCTCTCTATAACTTCCTGAAGGGAGGTTGTGGTGAGCTAGGGGTCGGCCTTTTCTCTCGTGTAGACAGTGATAGAACTAGAGGCAATGGCTTCAAGCTGCGCCAGGGGAGATTCAGGCTGGATATTAGGAAATATTACTTCTCGGAAAGGGTAGTCAGGCACTGGAATGCACTGCCCAGGGAGGTGGTGGAGTCACCGACCATGGCGTGTTCAAGAAACGTTTGGATGTTGTGTTGAGGGATATGATTTAGCTGAGAAGTATTGGTGATGGTTGGACTGGATGATCTTTTAGGTCTTTTCCAATCATGATAATTCTGTGATTCTGTCAAGGGGCTTGCTCCCAGACCTGGAGAGGGCCTGGCACATGCCAAGTATCAGATCTCTATGGCCTGATGGTGAGCTAAAGAGCCCATGCTTTTACATCTCCATTAACTCTGTGGTTACTCAAGCGTTAAAGCTTCCCACAGGCTGAAAGATGTTGGGTACCCAACTCTCCCTGAGCTTTGGGAGAATTTGGGCATTGAAGATTTAGAAGTTTGAAAACATACATCCAACTATCCTTCATGACTGAAATGCCCAGGATGCCACAGAATAGTCCATTTTCCATGAATGTATATCAAAGGAAAATGATTAATCCCTTCTTAGTTATCAAGAGGTAGAGGAAGAGTATTTTGTGCTCTCACAGTAGGCTCAGTTCCCCATCTCCTGAGCCCTGGTCTTTCCAAAGAAATAACTCCAAAGTGAGCAGGGCGTTAACAGAGTCTGCTCTATATTAAAGGAGAAGCTGTGTGATTTTTTTTTCTCTAGATCAGCATCTCAGTAATGTAGGCTACAGAAGGAAACTTCTGCATGTTTGGGAGCACCAATCTAGATCAAGGCCAAAAGCAATGTCCTGGTTCTGTCAGTGTCTTTTACTCACTATCAAGTTTTTCCTATGCTCAATTAGAATTTTAAAAAGATCAAATCCTGGAAAATGTCCCCAAGCTATAAATATTCTTCCTCAAATCATTGTGGTTTAACTACAGATGTTTCCTTTGGATTATTTTGAAAAGTTTGATTTGAAGCACTTAAGAAAAACTTCACTCAAAGAAGTAACATCAGTTTTTATGACAGTGTCATTTAGAAAGGGAATTTGAAAACATAGAAACCAAACCTTTTTATAACTATTTCTGGAGGGGAAAAAAAAAGCAGAAAAAGTAGTTTTAGCTTTTCCTTTGCTAGAGGAAAAAAAAATCTTGGCTTTACTGAGATAATATTGTTCTGATGGGAATGTTTTTCCCAGCATTAAATTGACAAATTTCCTGGTCAGTGGTCTTTACGTTCAGAAGCAGGCTAACGTGCAAGGATCCTGTCACTAGTCCTTCTGAGGCTTGTTAGGATGTAGATGTTTGCAGCTAGAGTCATCACGTTAGCATCAAAGAAGGAATAATGCTTAGTATTGAAAATGCCCCAGGTGGAACTTCAGTCCTTTTAAAACAGGGGGGGCCAAACACTACGAAGGGTGTCTCTGAGATGTCACTTGTAGACTAGCTGCTTTTTCTATGATTACTTTCAACTACATTTTGTTTAAAAGTCTCATAGAAAAATAGAAGTGCATGGATGGAAATAAAAAAATAAGGACATTTGTATGATTTTTTATAAATAAACAGCATAGCAAGAATTAAATAGAACACAAAGGACATTTATACAGGCATGAACTGTTACAGCTTGTTCTCCTCAAAGAGTATCTGTGCATAGACTGTCGTACTGGGAATGCCTTTGGCTTCCTGAATCGGCTTCATAAGTTCAAGTTCAGCATATGTTAAATTCTCCTCTGCGATTTTCGGCTAGGAAACAGAACCAACAATTTACGGTTATAATGTCATTACCACTGAATGTAAACACCACCTTAAATATTCCATAAATGGTCTATATTTCTTCTCTCACACATGTTCATTCTACTATGCTGTTAATCAGTTTAGTCTGCACTAGAGTTAGTTCATAGAAGATTAAATTAAAATAATATTAAAAATAAGAAACAGGAAATAGTTGATTTTCAGGTTCATTTCCAATTTCTCTTTGTTTCTCAAAGACTGAACATTTTAACTTGACAATTCAAATATTGCAAATGTATGTTAGCAAAATATTCAGCCTCTTCAATCCTAAATTTCCCAGTTTAATTTTAGTTATTGCAGATTTCACAAATTGAAATTTATATGCCAGATTTGCTTCCCAGCTGGAAACCTTAGACCAGTTACACCTCTAATCACAGCCACTCAAAGTACGTCTCATTACATTTCTTAACAGAACAAAAAATATGTTAAAAATATGCAGAAGGCAGAAAAAACGGACAGAGTTCAGTTACTGTCATTCCAATGGGATTTCACCACTTTTGCCGTGCTATAGATGAGTATTATATAAAAAAGAGTAAAAAGAGAAACATCGAATATTGTCTGAAATCAGTCCCTGTGCTCCCCTGTCTTTTGCACTGCTCTGGAATCCTCTCATTTTGCCTTGACAGTTGCCCACACTCTGCATTTCAGATTGTTTTCCTCTGGGTGGATCAGTTTACACTTTTCTTATTTCTTCTCTGCAGATCTGATCCTGAAATACGTAGTGCAGCTGCTGCTGCAAGTGGTGTCATTGAAGTCAGTTGATCCATGCATGCAAGAACAGGCCATCTGCAGGGCTAGCTGCCTGCAGGACCGTAATCTTTGCATTTGATTATTCACATGGTCTTCCCTCTCTCCCCCTCTTGCATGGGTAGTCCTATTTGATCTCTGCTTCTGGTCCTCATTCACTATCAAATCCTCCACTGTTAACTAAACAGAAAATTTCCTGCTTTTGTTGAATTCTCTGGTGTAATGATGTAAAAAGACTTCCTGTGGATCCTAGCCTGATCTTGCATATAACAAGAGTAAAATCACACATTTCTTTCTTTGTTCATGTATCGAGATTGCACTGAACGAGGATGTTTAGAAAGATATCTGTCCTACCCTGGCTTTGGCTTAAAGAGTTACAAAAAACTCTTGGTCAACCGCTCTGATACTTAATTAATTTTTATATTCCTCTCTTCTTTCTAGCCTGAGAGTATCAGCCTTCATTTCTAGGCATTTAAGTTGGTTTTGCCTTTTATGATATGTTGAAGATTCCTTTTGAGATTTAAAAACTGTATGTGCCCATCTATTCAGTAGGTAGTACAGAGGCTAAAGACAGGTGTTAAGTTGAGGCTGGACATCACAGTGACACCAGCAAATGGTGAAGATTTTATTCTCAGTGCATGATAGCACATTTAGGCTCTATTTGAAGGTATTGGGAGTTTTGCTGCCAACTTCAGTTGGTGTAATGTTGGACCCTAAACACAGAATGGTGCACTGCATATGAAAAGCCTCCTAAAAATGAATTTGATAAGACTTTACAAACGAGCTATTGGTCACTGCCAGAGTAAAACTCTACATTTCCTAAGACTGACCCAGTGTGCCTTTTGAAGTAAAAATTTTCATTGTTCTGTTGAACTCAGTTGCTCATACCAAGCTAAATCTGTATATGCTTTCCCCTTTGCTGTTTAGTTGTATTTCATGTTATGTTTCCATTTAGAAAATGCCACATGTCCTAAAATAGCCACCCCAACGCCCAGCTCATGTAAATTTTAGAACCAAGATTTATGAAATCATATTGTCCAGGTGTTTTATTATATTATCTCAAAATTGCATTGTTTTCCAGTGTAGATCATCTCTTTATTCTTACTTTATTCTTACTTTATTCTATTATGTTTGGATATGAAAAATAACACTAGATTCCCCAAAACAGGTCATTGGGCAGTAGTGGCTGATGTGTTGCTTTCATACATTTTTATGATGTTCCTATAGTAAACATAATTTAATAAAGCCAAAACACACTAAATAAATAATTGCATCTAGAAAAGCAATAAAACCAAATAAAATTAGTACTTTCATAAGTGGAAAAGGTACTTCAATTACTGCTACAAGCAACAGCACACCATAAAATGTGTAGAATAATTTCCCTTATGCATATTTCTAGTATGTAATAATTTGATTGAAAATATGAGGAAACACACAGGAGGTTCAAAATTGTGAAGGGTATACAGTTTTCAGCAAAAGATGCGTAATAACAGTGCATGGAAGCCAACACTACTTTAAAGTACCTATGGTAGCCAGGGTTTTATTCCATACACTCTTCTGTACTGCATTTATCAACCACATGTTTAATTTAATTTTGCTGGTTTGTTTGTCCAAAACGAATTTTTCTGAACAGGCAGGGAAAGAAAACTCATTCTACAATTTCATCTCTCATTTGGATTGGATAATGTTTTGGCAGTGTAAACCTGGAATCCTGCCACCACCTCCTTTTTGGAACAATAGTGTGATTTTAATAACTGGTGTTATAGGTGGGACTGATATTGGGCAGAAGAGGAAGAGACAATGAATAACTGGCCATTCACCTCTCCATTTCCATTCTGGCTCTTCACTTAGGAGGTCATTGGGATTTCTATGGCTACAGCATCCTGTCCTGAAAAATTACATAATTGTTCTAAAAAAAAAAAAATTGAAATTATTTCTTCAAATAGAATTCTGTTCCAAAGTGACATTTCTAGATACAGTCTTTATCTTGTATATCTGTTTTCTCATCTTGGGATCACCCACTTTGCAGAAATAAAAATTAGGAAAAGTAATCATTTTCCAGCATATCTTCTAGCAAATCCAAAATTATTCTTCTTCCAGATTTCTTCCAGTTTAATTTTAGTTTATTCCAGTCACAGGGCTACCCATAGGCAACTATTCAAAACAGTTCACTTATAGGAATATTTTTCTCAATAAACAATCTGCAAAGTCTATCATGTGAATATTTAAAAGAAACTAAACTATATGTACACATAATTTTGTTTTTCTTGGGTTTGTCCGGTATATAAATGTGTTAGAAATTACATAGAAGAGTTGGGTTTTTAATGAAAATTACTCTGATTTTTATGTCATAATTACCAGGAATGGCAATTATGCTCTTCCTAGGCTTAGTTGGGTTATTTCTCGGCAGCCTCAAGGATGTTTACTGTAACGCTGTCAGGCTGGAAGTTCTTGAAGACCTAAGACCTAACTAAGACCGCTTTTATCCAAATTTGTAATTAAGTATGAAGAAAACAAGCAAATATAAACCTCATAAATTTAACTTGTCTGGAAAAACAATTGATGACAACTTGCACTTATGGATTGCTGCAATATGGTCCCGTGACCACACCAGTTATTATGAAGATGACAAAATGAATGTGAATTTCTAATTTTAAAAAATAATAATTTCCCTGATTCTAGTTTACTGTCAAAAATTAAGCAAAAATGGGCTCACTTCCCATTTCACTTTAAGCGTAAGTATTTTGGTGACTACTGCTGTCTAGGAATTCAGTATATATATGATCGCATGTGATGGAGTTTTTGTTTGGGATATGATGCAGAATGACTTTAACACAGGACAGGGCAAGAAATTATGTTTATAGACCAAATTGAATTTTCATCTCTAGGTTTTCTGGATTTAATAAGCATATGTCCCAAGTTCCAGTCAGAGCTTCATAATCTTCTTAGTAACTCAGATTTCCCGCAGCAACACTTGAAAATGAAATGACACCTTGACTGGCCTACCCTCTGCTCACGGGTGAATGGATTAGATGAAAGGATAAAACCTTGCATATGTTATGCATATGTTTGCTGGTCTGATTGCCAGTATATGGCAAATTGCCACGTATGGACTGGCCACACTGTGGTATTGGGTGCACACTATGGTGTCAGAGGGATGCTATAGGAAATGCAAATGGGAAAAGGCAGAGAGTCAAGAGGTGGTGGTGAGATTTGTTTGATCCAGTCTCTAGGAATTGCACGTCTCTTCAGGTTACGCCACAGCACAAAGACAGCAGCCCTGCCCCCGTGCCATCAAGTAGCCCTTTCTTAGCAGGCACATGCTGGAACTAGCATTTTTCTCTCCCTTTCTTTTGCAAAGGCCAGACTCAGATCTTTGGCCTTTTCCCTTTCATATCTGAGAAACATCCTGTTTTGTATTCACATTGGGTAAAAAGCTCCACAGGAAAATACAGATTCTGTCCAGATGGCACAGCTCAAGAGCGTCCTGTATCACCGCCTGAGCACACTCAGAAAGTGTCTAGACAGCAGTCTCCAGGCCAACTGGATGGGTTTTGGCTGCAGGGACAGATTGTTGCTTCTGTCTGCACAAATGCCCAGATAAGAGGAAACTGCATCCTGTGTGCAACCTAAGGGAAAGGGGCTTAGCCCCTCATCGCCTCTGCATAGCTCCCTATCATAAGCACCTTTTTTTTTTTTTTTTTTTTTTTTTTTGTG
>WHYT01017257.1:397830-445711 GCA_009806455.1 Tetrax tetrax
GGGGGGACATGGAGCATGGCTGCCAGTTTGGCCATCTCTGGAGGGTCAGCTTTGGAGGGTCAGGTGAAGGTAAGAGTGTGCTGAAGTGAAGACTCAGCATGTTTGGTGGATGGTCTGTAACTCCCTTGTCTGAACCACTAGGACAAGAAGAGACAGCACATGGGGTTAGCGGGATTTTGCAAGGTTAATAGAGAGAAAACTCACTGTAGCTTCAGAGGGAAAAGGATTAGCCTTTGACAGTCCTATGTTTTTTAATAAACACTGGAAAACCACTCTCTCTATAGAATATGTGGTCTTTCTTGAGCTGAAATCAACAGTGCTCCTCAGAGCCATAGATACACTTATGCTCAAACCCTATGAACTTCAGTGGGATGGCTCCATCAACAAGGTAGTAACTTAACTCAGGAGTCAGAAAGATTCTTTTTTTTTTCTCTTTAGAGCTTTGGGTGTTTACCTGTGTCAGTGTCTTGGTTGCAAGCATAAAGCCAGAGATTCCCCTGGAAGAGAAGAACTTAAAAAATTACTTCTGCAGACCTTCAAGAAAAAATGAAGCTAGATCTGCAAGATGAGTTATCCCCTAGAAATGCAACTGCTGGCCAGTAAGAGCGCTGAAATATCAAGGGAGCCATTGTCTTCTCAGTGCCAAAGCTGAGAAATATGACATTGAAAAATATGGAGCATAAGAAGTATGACTTTTAGTGGCACTATCAGTTTAAAAGGACAGTTTCTTCCCACTAAGATGCCTGGTTTTTACTCCCAAGAAGAGGATTAATTACTGGGAACAATGTCTACAACAATTTGTGAAGCCTCTTTCAGCACTGCGTCTACATTTTGCTCTTCAATCCCACAAAAGTGATAATAACAAAGTCAGGGACAAAGATGATTTACTAAGTCCCATTGAATGATTTTATTTAAAAAAAAAAAAAAAACAGTCCCACAAATGTAGGCCACATCATGACTGTAAAGGGCAAACTAGTCCATCTTTCTTTGTTAACAGAAGTAAATATACCTGGCAGAAGTTTGTCCAGTCTGTTTTAGCAGCTTTTGGGGAAAAGTGTCCTCACTTTTGCTAATGCTTTATTCCTTTTACAATTGCAGAGTTATTCCTAGATGCTAAACTAAACCAACATTGTTGGAAATTGGGCTGATGACTTCTGATCCTTCAAAAAGGCCCAAGGAAGTTATAAAAGGTTTTCAGTTTTCTGGTGACACTTGTATTACTCAAAATGCGTCATCACACATAAATAATCTGCTGTGGGATTTTGTAAATATGCAAATCTCTACATAATCCCAGCCAGAGATTATATGTATTTATACAAATTGTTTCTTCTTGGAGGTAAAAGACAGCAATGTGTGATATGAATTTGAGAGCAGGCGTAATTCAGCAGTTTTGAATATGTTGTGTTCTGAATGTCAAGCTGAATGTCTAAATGATACTCATGTAGAAATGTTGCTATGGATATCTCGCATCCTAAGGAGAGACTGAAAAAAAAAATAGGATTATTCATCTCACAGAGAAAGAAATTATGTAGACTGGATGGAAATATTCAGGAATCACAGGGAGTCAAGGCAAAAAATGTTCACCACTTCTTTGTACACCATATGTACAATGTTACTTGACGTCTATGGAGATCAATAATGCCTTAAGAAACTGGGAACTTAAATCATCACATATTGTTACAGATTGTGGAGGTAACAGCTCTTCTAACAGAGGGTGGCATAGCTTTTAATTTAAAAGCATGCAGGAGAAAGGAAGACCTGATTGTTCCCAGATCCAGAATCCACAAGTTACTGAACAGATGTATTTCACTTTCTTCTTCTTTCTCAAGGAAAGGGCCAGTGGGTTAAAACTGGGGGATTAGCCTGCCTTTCCTATCTAGATTGATGCATATGGTATAAGACTGGTTTTAATGTAGTGCTTAATTCTAAGATGAAAAAGAAGACAGGAAAAAAAAAATCAAGTCCATCCATCAAATACAATCTTGCAATGAGTAAATTTGCTCCCAGGTTGCCGTAAGCTGCAGGACAGCAGGCTGCAGAGCAGCTTAGAATGCACAAATTCCTCAGCAAGCAAAAACCAAAAGCAGCTTTTCCGATTTCACATCTCTCTGAAGTGGTAATCAGACTGCAGATAATTTGCTCTTGCATCTCCTCCCCTCTCTCCAAGGACTCCAAGGTAACTGGTCCTGATATACAGTGTACCTGGTTGTTTTGCTGTACAATCGGAAACGCACTCCTGAACCCTAAAAGTCAAAAGTATTTTTCAGGTGAAGGAAACTTAAGCTTCTGGGCAGCTTTAGGAGCACCTGTCTTCATTGCATAATTCAGGAGCATACACTCATGTAGAAGACTGAGCTAAACGTTTAATGCTGAAAACTTGATTTAGCTGAGTACATGCAGATGATCAGACGAAATCACAGCCTTCCCAGTTCCACAGGTGTCAAACCTGTGTCAAGTTCCTGCTCAGAACAACACCCTTCTGCTGTGTGGACATGGTGGGAGCAGGGAAGCTGTGCTTTTAATGAATACTTGCAAATGAATACTTCCAGACTTCCAGACATGTTATTCATTACAGAGTAAGCACTCTCAGTGCAGGGACTGTCCTAACCTGCACTGGCTGGCACTCAGCACATTGTCGGCACTTAGCCTTAACAATAAATAAGTATGGGATTTTCAAAGCTGCAGAAAGAAACCTGAGCTTCCCATTTCTGTTACATCTGTAAAAACCTTGGAATCCAAATCTCTGAGCTGGTCTTGCAAATCTCGGCATAAAATACATAAATGGCGCCTGGAAAAGGCAGGCAAGGCAGGCAGAATGAATGCTTATGAATGATTATGCTTTCATTAAAAGTTAACAAAATGTCTTCCAGAAATTTCCCTCAGTCTTTGATAACCATAAGCCCTTCTTGTTTCTCAAGTAGCTTTTACATCATTATAGTCATCATCAACAGAAAATCTCAGTCATCGTGTGGTACCAGGCCACTGGTGATCCAATCCATGCTGGCATTGACAATGCTTTCTATGCTGTATGAGCTGTAGGTAGAAGGATGCTTCTCTTAAACAGCTCAGCTATGGTCACTCTGCTTAAGAAGTCACGCAGGACCAATACGTATTCTGTGGTGAGGAACAAGAGAAGCCAGATACACTCCAGTAAAGAGGTTATTAAAGATGTTAGTCAACGCAGGAACAGCACAAGCCAACTCATATGTACTGTGTGCTTCACATGTACAATGTGTTTGAAGAACTAAGCCCAAGGGGATGATTTGTCATACAAGATATATTTACCTGATTTCAAGGTGGGACAATTATACGACTTAGCAGAGGCTGCACAAGTCAGTGGCAGAATCAAGAAGATTCCCTATAGCCTGTCTTACCTGTGCAGGTATTCCTCCCCTTAAAATTTAGTGTGAAAATGAGGATGTCAACAAAAATTTTGCATAAGAAAAGACTGCAGGATTTGGTCTAACCTGAAGTCACATCCTTCCATTGGCTCCAGTGAATCACACAGGAGCTCCTAAGCTTGGTGGTGCAAACCTTCATGAAAAGACACTGAAACCTTTTCATTTAGATAATTCACACTCTTGGGCTATGACAACTAATCTCTAGGAGGCAATGAAAGGCTTACCAGAAAATTTGGCTGAGGAAGTATAAGATTTATCTCTACTAACTCAAAGGGCTAAGTACTTAAGGCTACAGCAGAACAGCCCTTAGAGAGCAGAATTTGTGGGCCCCTAGACTTTTCTTCTTCCTAATGACTCTCTGTGCTTCTTGCATGCTATAAAACCCATCCCTTTTTGCATTTCAGCATCTCTATTTCCTTTGATCTGAACACATTTCTCATTGATGCTAATAGAGAATGACACTGATAGGGAATATTTTTGCAACAGGGGGAGCATAGAATTGTTATTCTGGCTAAAGCAAAAGCAATATGACTTAAGCAGAGTTTTTAAAAGGCTTTACTGAAGGCTGTGCAATTGAACATGATATTAGGCTTTCTCTCTCTCTTTTTTTTTTTAATTTTCATTGAGATTATGTCCATATTTTATCCAGGTTATTGTATTATTGTAAAATTATACTGCAACCCACTCTAGCACGTTAACAACAAAAGAAATTCTCTAGCTTATTATAAACATCTTTCAAGAAACCAGAAGCACATGTCCTCTGGAAATAATTTTGCTGGTATTTAGGTTATTACAAAAAATTTCCCAAAACACTGGAATTATTTTGTAATGTTCCCTTATACTCTAGCTTGTTTGCTTAGGTTTTCTAGAATATTCTCCTGGTGCCCCAGTGTGGTGCCTTCCTTGGGTTGCACAGGGAAGCTGCAGAAGTCCAGAAACACAGCAATTTGAGTCTGTCTTTGCAGTGACGATTATTTAGTAACTCTGTACTATCAGTGAAAAAAGCCCTAGTGCAGACACCAGCTGTGCAATAATTACAGTTGGAAAGAAAAAATTCTTTTATCCTGCAGAGATTTGGCTGGATGACAATAGTGGGGGTTTTGCCCCAAAGCAGACTGAAAATTTAAAATCTGATAAATTTTTGAGAATTAAAAAATGGGGAGGCAAGTTTGCTGAAAATCAATAAAATGTTTAATTTAGATTAATTTTATCTGTCTTTTTCTCTGTAATTATTACCATTTTGAATCTTTGTTGAAACTTGTTTACTTCAATTAGTTCAAATTCCTCACTGGAAAATCACTGCTTTTAAGCAGGATGTTTGTTGTTTTGTTTTTTTTTTTTCCTGAGAATACTAAAACATAGGGGTTTAACCAACTGTGTTGTAAAGGGAAGGAAGGGGAACAGAAACTGGAAGCAGCTCTAGTGAGTGTCCTGCCCGGTTTCTGAGTGTGCTTTATAGACTGAGCTGGGTTTAGTGTACTTTGCACCTTAAAGTATTGCTAAGTGCATTTGGGTCTTGAAAATCCTTTGGATAATATTTGTTGGGTTATTTTTTGACTTAAAACTAACTCATGTCCATAAATTGTGTGTTTTCTGCAGTCTGCGATGTCTCTCCAGGAGCACTCTGAAGTGAAACAGGAAAGGGAAAAAAACAATGTGTGGAAACCATTGCCAGACTTGAATCAAATCAAACAGCAAGCCAGAGTCTGCTGGCTGCACACAGTGTGTGGATCCTCAGCCACATTAGGGACAACAAAGCTGATTTCATTGTTTGAAAGGCTTTATTCCTGCTCACCTCTGAAGAGTCTGAACCTTGACTGGGGTTGTGTAGCAGGAAGGGAAGAGCCAACAGGTATTTGTGGCCCATATCATTGGATTTATTCCAGAAAGAAAAAGCATCTGCAAACAGATTTACCTCAAGTTCAGCATGTGGTTATGTTCTTTATTGACCTGCAGGAAGAGCCTGAGTGCTTTAACTGATGAGAGCTTTTCCTAGGAAGGCTGAAGACTAACAGATTTCTGATGTGGCCGCACTCCTGGGTGCAGTGATTAATGCAGTGTGCGTGTGGCAAAGGGCGGCTGTCCTCCCCTGATGCCAAATGCTCTCATCTGTGCCTTTCTCCTCTTCGCATAGCTTTGGCCTGACACAATTATCTACATGGATATAAGGTTTTTCTCATGGACTTTTAAAATTCTGCTTTTTTCTCTACTGAAACCTGACCTGTATGAGCAGAGCCTGGCCAGAGTGCAATCCTTGCAGCACCAGCAGAGGAGACGTGAGCTCCATGCCCAAGCAGCAATATTGATGGAGATTTTAGCTGAGCAGTTCTGTTGTCACCTGGCATTATGCCCAGGTATCCTGGGTTCCACCCTGACCATGCTTAAAAGGGCAGAGGTTATTTACTGACAATTAGTGGGAAGGTTCCCAGTTCTAAATCTTATCTGAAAGTGATGCCATCACAGAGGCATTTGGGTTATTCACATGGCCTAACTTTAAGCATTCACCTTCACCTAAATTAGGGAGTTAATCGCTCTGGGCATTCTCTGTTGCCAGAGAAGGGAGAAAGGATCCCCAAAAGGCAATTCAGAGCATCTAGTCTGACCTAGTGGGAGCATCAGGCTCCTACTCTAACTTATTTCTCTTTCTGTTGACTATACAGGGAGCCTAGCAGACCACTCTCTTAATACAGGCACCTGAAGTTAGTTGAAATAAAACTCTATCACCACTGGATGTCTTGTCCAGGCACTGCTTTGTTACTAAAGCAGAGAAACATCTCTCTATTTGATTTGTCTGGCATGTATCTGCAGGTTGTTTGGTTTTTTTTCAAACAGAAATTCATATCCAACAGAAACTGTCATATGAGGGTTTATTTTTCCTTAATATGAGCTAGATACATACGTCTTCTTCCTGCAATTCAGTTATTCCTGACTAACACCACTGCAGGGCAGAATCAGGCTCCCCATTTCTGTCTTGAAATGTCTCAAAAAGCAGTGTAACCAGTACAGTTGTGATTCTGTCAGTAACTGGTATTTTTTCCAAAGTGCCAGCTGCCAGAAGCATGTGAGAATCAATAGCAGGTTTCATTTAAGAACAGGCTAAATTCGTAGACATGACGACTACTAGAAAGATGGAAAACATATTCCAGTGCAACTTAATGCTTAAAATGAAAAGAGCCAAGATAATTCAGCACTTGAAAAAGTATTACTTAAAAACAAAAGGACTTGCATGATTTTTACGCTAATTTACAGTTTGTGAACCTAGTATTCTGACAAGATTACAGCAATTGTATTGAAAGAGGATAATACTGAGAAAATAATGTCATAGAAAATTGCTTACCAGGATCAATTTTCTTTGAGGTTTCAAGAGCTTGGGCTTAGGAAAATTATTGGCTACTGGAGCTATGGAAAAAAAAAATATTAAGGGATCATTTCATATTATCAAAATTCATTGTCATTTTTTAGTATATGCATTAGCAATTTATAAATTACAGATTAATAGCGGATTAGGAGCAAATACATGTACTTATACCAGAGTACTGTATTTCAGGTAATATATTTTACAATGAAGCATAGGGCTTATGAATTAGAAAAATTCGTAAGATTAAAAAATCTGATATGTAAAACATGCTGTTTGTGTGCAGAAGCCAGAGCAAATACACCCCTTGAGAACTGATCACTGGTGATCTAACCCACAGTAAACCTTCAGGTCCTTTCCCTCCCGTCTCCCAGTGGCTCAGCACTGGCAGTCGTGCTCAGAAAGTACGCCCAAGAGCTTGTCAGACTTTGAAAGTGAGGTCGCTAAGAGGTTGATCTTTATCTGCTCAGCTTGCTTGACTTCTCAAGTGCACCTGCAATTTCAAGAGTGCAATGTGCTGGCTTCCCTCAGTCTATTCCCAACATAAAATTTCATCTTGCCTAACTTTAATCTTCTCTTTGAGCAGCGTGAATATTACTACAGAAGCTTCCCTCTCCCCTCTGATTAGTGGGAGGTGAGACCCCTTCCTTGGACTCAGTGGCTAGCTTTTCCACAGCTACAGCTGCAGGGAGGTGAGAGCCTGGTCCCAGCAGCAGGCATAAGCCATTTCTTCCTCCACCAACAGGAGCGAGCACAGGTCGCCTCACGGGCAGAGTGCAGGAGCCCTGACATCCCACGCTCTACTGTCCCTCCACGGCTGTGCTCAGGATTTGAAATACCTCTGTATCTCTGTTTTCATACCTTTTGCTGGGATGGCTGGTGGCTGCTCCAGTTTCTCTTTCTCTTTCTTTTTCTTTACCTTCTTGGGCTGTAGAGGGGACATGCTTGTCACACTGGTAACTGTCTCCCCAGAGCTGCAAAGCAGAGGCCCATATGTGAGAGAAAAGTGAAGGCAATGGAGGGAAAGACAGTTTGTCCCAGTGAGTTCATGCAAACACATCACCTTCCACTTGTGAAAGACCCTGCACCACTTGGATTTTGACATGGGGATATACTGAAAAACCTCTTGCAATGGTTTGAAATGCTCTGGGTCTTGCATTTTTTCAACCATACAGCCTGGCTGAGAAACTCAGGAGTCTGATCTGTCCTGGCACAGAAAATGTGAAGTGTCAGGTTTAAACAAGACTTATTTCATATCTCCTGTTCCTTATAAACATGTAAGACTCCACTGCTGCACCCAGGATGAGCTTGTACCTGTCTGTCCTCAAGGGCCAGAGGCACAGACGGGTTAGGTGACTTGCGTACAGCAAAGCAAAGTCTTCTATGCAGTTTCTGGGCTAAGACTGGCTGAGGGGCCAGGAGGGCACATAGCATATCTTCAGACAGCTCACAAACCCACATTTGAAAAAGCTAGCTTCTTAAAAGAGGCCAGTATGCTCAGTGCATATAAAAAATGTGTGTGTGTGTGCCGCAGTCTCTACACTCGGGCATTCTCCAGTACGCCTGTGCTGAAAAAGCACTAGTGGGTATGAAGGAAGAGTACAAACTATATCGTAAACAGGCTCCTGTCCAAGAAAACTTCTGTGTTTGGACTGTTACAGTTCAACATCCTCTAAGTCTGGGTTTTCTATCCTTAGCTTCTCCCAAAGCCTGAGGTCATAAATCCTGCTTTGAATATTTAGGGCTTGGATACGTTGGTATCCAAGGGCTTGGTATACATTGGTATTGGTTGCAGCCATTGTCACCATGTGTTGGCTGAGCTGTGGTGTCTGACTGTGCAGGTCCTTCTGTCTTGCAGTTCACATGAAATAAAATTGTATTGGTTTAACTGCTAATGAAAGATATCTTAACTTACAGCTGGGCTGGGATGAGAGCATATAGCAGTTAGTTATGATGATTACGATGGTGGAGGTGACTTGGTAAGCAGTTCTTACTAAGATGCATCTGACCATGGGCTCACCCTGAGAAAGATTAATGCAGTATGGTTGTGGGGACTTTTCTGTTCTGTGCTGGTGAATTACACTACACAACAGGATCCAGCCAGGGTCTTCATAGTGGTAACACTGACAAGACTGATTTCACTGAATTTTAAATCATTTGTCCCAAGTTGCCTCTTCTCTCCAGGTTCTTTTGCATAATGAAACATTCTCTTTATATTAATAGAATAAAATATTCAAACTGGGCCAAAGTCTTAATGAAAGTTAAGATGTCTCAGCTATTGCCCACACAAGAATAACAAAATAACAGACATTATCATTTTACACAGCTGTAAATCCAAATGAATGTGAGAACCATTGGAAAAATCACTCTGGATTTACACTTGCGTAGATTAGAAAAAGAATCTAGTCTGATGATTTTCCTGAATTCTGTTCCATGTGCTCAGTCCAAAACATGTTTGCTGCCAAACTTTTTAAAAAATGTTTAAATAGTAAAATATTTTCATTATTTATAAATAAATCACATCAATTATGTAAACTGAGGGTTGCATTAAAATAATTTCAAAGTCTGCCTGCACTATGGTGAACCTATCCCACAACAACCATTTGTTTCTATATTAAAATCAAAACATGAAATTGTTTAAAACCAGCAGGAAATGAAACTGTCCTGCCTGGCTCAGTTGCCCAAACACAGCAAACTGCAAAAAAAAAAAAAAAAAAAAAAAAAAAAACCAACAAAAAAAAATCCTATTTTCAAAGATAAAACTCCTGGGAGTTTCTGTATCTGAAAACTGACAAAATGATCCAATAACAAGGAAGATAATAAGAAGGAGGAAAAGAAAAGAAAACCTCAAAAAAATGGAATTAGGTGGTTTGGAAAACCCAAAATAACTGTACTTTTTATTTAGGTATTTATTTTTAAAATGTGGGAAAGAAATGGGTTTTGGTTAACTCATTTTTTTCCTTAATTTGTTATTGGTCAAGTAGCAAACCAAAACCTAAACATTTGCTTTGTTCTGCTCAGAAAATCTGGATTTAATTTTCTTTTCTACCAAGGCCATTTTGTGAGACCTGGAGCAAATCACTTAGCCCTTTGTGCTTCAGATTCCAATTAAGCAAAAACACCATTATGATATCAAGCCACAAAATCTTTTAAGATGTTTAGGTATTACTGCAGTGGGAGTACAGACACTTCCTAGACATTGGACTATTAATGTAATTTTTAAACTGGATTCTGCTCTTCGTTTGAAATATCTGTAAGGCAGTTGGAGCTAAGCCTCTCTAATTAAGGCTGAATTTTGCATAGCATAGTCTTTTTGACTGGCAGGAATGTCATGCAAATTAGTTCATCAGTTTGGCCTAATGGACATGTAGACCCTGAGTTTTGGGTCTAAAGGTGTTAAAATAAGTTCCAAGACAAGGAATGAGCAGGTGAAGAGAATTCACTTCAAAGGAATTAATGTTTTTTGTTTTGAACAGAGGGTGAAAAATAAATGGTACCAACTGTGAAACATATCAAAAATGATGATACTAGTAACACTTCTATACCTATTTAATTTTAAAGCCCTGAAGTCAATGCACTTCAGATATTCTTTTGTGGGATCAGGGCTTTCATTAGCCTATCTTGCCACACTAAAATATGTGAAATCTTATTTTTATGCATATAGAGTCATGCAATTCTTTCACTTCCAGAGATTCTGTTTCACAGTGAAGAAATCATGTTGTCTTGTTTTCCCCCCTCCTATTTAGCCTCCTAAGTTCAGCGTTTGCAGTGGTATCCCTACCACATCATGCCTTCCCACAGAGGCAGATTCTGTAGTAGGAGTCTTTTTGTATGACTGCCATGCTTCATTTTTTCAGTCATCTTTTCAATCTGGTCTCATTTTTCTCCTCTTCTTATGTTCTCTACCAGTCTACTTTGATTTTTGTTTTTTGTAATTCCAACTTCATCCCAACAGCTAAGAAAGAAGGGGAAAGAGAAAACATCCAGGGGAAAATGAAAACTGCTGAGCCATCTCTGTAAATTTTCAGTGTGATGCAATGGCTGGTCAGGGTCACAGAACAAAGATCTTCCCATGAATAACACAAAAGTTTCAGTTTGTACTGGCCTCTCCTGAACTCTGTTGCTTTGTTGTGACTTCACTTACATCCGAGTGTCAGTTAGATTGAATACAATTATAATCCCATGAGAATGCACTAAAAATTACACTAGTTGAGGATCTAGGATATGCTATACTGGCATTGAACCTCACAGTCTCTAAAAAGATACTATGAGAAATAGTATCTGTGATACCAAGAGGTACTGGATTTAAACTGTAAGGCTAGAAACACATGTTTTATGTCACTGAAAACTGGGAAACAGCTGTTCTTCTGTGTTGTTATGAGGCATCCCTCTTTAATCTTTTTTTGTTTGTAAAATACTTCTGTCATCTTTTTTTTTTAATGCAGTTCCAGGACAATTTATATCTCAAGAAGATCCTACAATGGAAACCAGTTTTAATCGCACCGCACAATCAAAAACTTTTGGCAGCCAGTGGTATTTAAAGGGACAGTGATTAATGACTGCAGCAGAATCAGAATTTTTCTCATCACTTGGAGTCTTCAGCTGGGAACAGTCTGTGAGCCTAGAAAATCTGCTTTTGAACCCCACTCCCTGTTCTTGGGTGCAGGAATCACTGGGTTACATTGCAGTTTGGTTTATGTACATCAATGGTTTAAGTCATTACTATCTGGTGAGGTGCTGGAAAACCCTAGAAAGCCACACAGGAGGAAAGCAGGCTTCTCCAGAAAGCAATTCAGGGCCTCAAGGAGAGGCTCGTCACTGAAGCACCTGCAGGACCTACAGCTGGGTAGCCCAGGTAGGTCTCCCTTATCATGCACAGCAGATGTTGGATTGCAGGCACGTTCATGACGCGTGGTCTCTTAATTCCTCCTCTAGGCATTTTGGAATCATCTTCTTCAGCATACATAGCAAAACAAAAACAGAACGGGTGCCTTGGGTTACAGTAAAGAGAAGTGTAATCTCCTACCTGTGCTGGGGGCATTTCACCAGGTAATGCTTCACTGTTAAAGAAAAAAAAAAAAGAAGGAAAATGTGGCTTCACACCAACATAGTTTGTGAGTTACAAATGGGCACTGCAGATAGGCCTTTGTTGCCAAGACTGTGGAGATGCCAAGTTGTTACACTGGGAGAGCCGCTAATCATCACCATACATTATAATGTGCATTAAAATGTAATTTGACTCAAAGACATTGCTGGGCTTGAGAGAGGTGCATGTATCAAACAGCACTAAAATCTGCTGTGGAAGTGCTGGGCAACACACATTCCAGTGGTCAGCCCAGCCAAGAGACAGCTTGCTAAGGAAAAGCACAGCAGGCTAGTAATTTTACTTTGAAGACTTTTATTTCCCTTGTGGTGCCTCTATTTATTTCCAGAAGCCTGAAATAAACCTTTACCCACAGGAGCCACTGCTCTTCCCAATGTAAGCTAGACTGCGGCCTCAGGCATAAAAGGGTTGCCTCCTGGGATGGGATCAGAGGTCCAGTCCAGACACTATCCTGTCGCTGATAGCTATCTGTGTGAACTGTATAAATCCTTCTCCTTTGTGTTCCTTTGAATCAGTAGTCCTGAGCAAGGGCAGCTTCCCCAACTCCAGCCTTTTAGGAGCCAGGGTTATTAAGATGCTCTTTTGTGGCTTAGTGGCTTCTGTGCCCTGCCCAAGCTGTGCCCAGTGCTGAGTGTGGACACATGCAGGCAGGAGGAGAGGCGCTGGCTCTTCTAGTCAACCTACTGCCAAATTATTTCTCAGAAGGAAAAGAGGGTGCATCCCTGGGCCATGACGTGAAGTTGAATACAACATAGACACCCCTCCCTTCATGTTCTCTGTTCTTTAAAAGGCCACGAAAACCAGACAACAGTGATTATGCCCTTCTCTCAGGAAAGTTTTCATATTTGGGCTTACCTAAATTCTCCCATTCTAATGCAGCTACACAGCTCCTCGGGGGGTACATTTTAGTCCTAAGGAAAGGGGAGCTGAAAGCAGTAGGAACTGGGGCTAACATAGGGGCCATGTCTAAGCCAGCCAAGGCAGTGCATCCATCTGTCTGTCTAGCCTTTAGTAGATGTACAGGAGAACAGTAGGCCTGACCCTTTGGGAGTAAGGGGACCCTCATGCACATCGTTGACATGCTTTTTGAGCATCTCTAAGTATGTTTTATCTTGGTTTGCCCCAGAGTAAATACTCCAAGCTTTCAAACCAAGGACTGGGAAAAGCAACCACTCCTGTAACAAATGGACACAGGCTTCTACCAAACCAAAAATGGTTGCCAGCTGCAGCTATTGCTGCTTCCGACAGCATCCCATAGCTGCCCTGTGCTATGGGCCAACTTCAGCTGCAGTGCCAATCCTAACCAAGGGAGCTCCTTTGGTGAGGACCTGGGTTTCAGTATTATCCTTCCCATGAGGGAGCTAGGATCTGCTCAGGTTTCACAGACAGACACTCCAGAGGGATCATCTCCAGCTTCACCTACTGTAAATCCCAACTTTTGGTTCAGGTAGGAGTTGCTCTTTGTCCCAGGCTAGGCTGTTCTTGTACAGAATTGAGCAGAGTTCTCCTTCCCTCTTCTCACACTTACTTGAGTGTGGGTGTGGGTGTGAGGTGGGGCGGGGCAGGGCAGGGTGGAGCAGATGATATAAATCCTCCTTGTCTTGTTAAGGCTCAAGAACTGGGGGAGGAAACTGGATTGGTGGGAGTGTGGAGAGAGCTGTTTGTGTCCCTGTGACAGGAGAGTTTCAAGAAGCCCTGATGGAAATTTGCCCGGTAAGGTAAGGAGATAGATTTGGTTGTCTTGGGCCCCTGATCTGGTCTCAAGGGGAAGAACAAAGCTAAGCTTCTATTGAAGGTCCACTGAGGAAGATGATGCTGCAGCTACCTCACTGAAGGTAGAAGAAGGCTGTGCCTGGAGCCTGCCTGGAGGCTTGGGGTGATGCAGAGGGAGGATTGCTTTGCTGTTCCAGTCTTTTCTCCTTTCCTCAAGGAAGGAAGGATGGACTTTGTGATTTTACTGAAGGCTTCTTTCATTAGTATCTGCCTGGTCCAGCCTGGGGTGAAAGTACAGGGTGCCTAGGATGGGGAGGAAGTAAGATACTGCTTTTTGAGGAACAATGCCTTATTCTAACAGTCTGAGTGAGAGAGCACTGCTGTTGGCTGACAGGGTGGGTGTCTTGTGATCAGATCCTAATCCTTGGAAGGTGTCTCTGGAGGGGGTAGAGGAGGGGGCTCTTTGTGCCCTGTGCCCATATGGCTGAGTGGTAACAGCACCTCCCAGGGAACTTCTGCTCCCTGGAGCAGAGGTTCAGGGCTGGGCTTGCTGACATGGCCCAGAGGCTGTGGGGAGAAAAAGCAATACGGAGCTGGTGGAGACTGCATCTGTCACTGATGCTTCTTCCACTGCTGCTTCAGAAATCTTAATTTCCTGATGCTTGACTGGATGCCAAGCCAATTAACGTGGCTCTGGAAAATACTCTGATTGGGTAGTCATAGCTGAAAGACTTGCCTGAATATCTTATTGTTGTATACTGAATGCCTGTCTGGTAAGCTTTATTCTGGTATATTTCCATTGAATCCATAAGTTTAATGCTGCCAGTGATTACTAGATAATGTTCAAAATCTAAATAAAAATTTGGTGAAGCCTGGAGTTATTCAGACATTAGAGTACTGAAGAAAGAATTTTGCAGCTCAGAAGAAATTCCTTTTTTCTCTGTTATGTATGCTTATTCTATATTGCATTACATATTATTTCTACATTTAACGGGTGCTGGCTTAATGTGAAGAGACCTTTTCTCCAAGCTGCTCATGCCAGCGTAAATCAATAAACATAGAAGCAAAATCTAGCCCAATGCAGGAAAAACCAGGATACATCAGTCTGTCTAGTGCTTGTGGCTTTAGGGTGATTCACCGTGACCAACACACTTAAGTGCGGGTACTCCCTTGGCACAAAACCTTTGTCATCACTTAACAGGGTAGGAAGAATAACATTGATCTTGCTCCTTCCTCTTGGCAAGCAGAGTTGTGTTCAGTTAGAATCAGAGTTACTCCACTGAGCATACTACTGGGAAGATGAAGCCACAGCCTGAAATGTGTTTGTGGTCAGGCAAGGACTTCTGTATACCTCTATTTTTGGTTTACATGTCTTCTCCCTCGTGTATCTGAGTCACTCATTCCTTCGTGGTGTGTGTAGTGCTGAAGAGGCAGCACAGTCACGATTCTCTCCTGTCATTAAGAGGACAAATCACTGACCAACCTCTTTTTGAAAGCTTCTCTTCAGAGAAGGTCCTTACGCTCTCCTCTAACGTGGTGGCTGCTAAGCATACTCACAGCTTGTGTGAGGTCTCCAAATAAACCACTCTTAAACAAAAATAAATGTAGAGCCTGCACTGGCTATTTCATAGATCTGAAATAGCTTTTTTTTTTTTATTCCAACAGAGCTGCTTTCATGCAGATGTAGCCTCTTTGAGGCTCTCTCTGAGGAAGAGAATGAAACAGTAATCCTTGATCTTGAAAGGCTATTATGAAAAGGCAGATCTGAATGATTAAATGATGCTTTAGTCTCAAATGAGAGAGCACTAATAATCTGCATATTCCCAAGAATAGCAACAGCTAGTCAGGATGGGAGAAGAAAACAGAACAGAGTAAGACTGCTTTAAAACCCCTCTGAACATCTGCACAAATGTCACTCATGCAAAATGTTAGCTAGGTCTGATCAGAATGCAACATAATGATACAGCACTTGGTCTTCTTTGAAAGAAGTTCCAACAACCTTCAATTTGTGTTCATGCAAAGCTGAAAGATTTTGAAAAGTCCAAAGCAAATTTAAAGTGAAATAGCTATTCAAAGGGAGCAAAATGCCTTTGTTCTAGTTTTGCTGGCAGAAATGCTTTTTGTTCTATCCAATATTTTTTGTTTGTTTGTTTTACTAAAATCAGGGCAAAGATATATTTCTCTTTCCTGCTGTTTCTGCATCCTCCTCTCCCTTCTCTCCTCCTTTGCAGTCAGCAAGAATGATGTTTCACTCACCTGTGGATCTCCTCTTGTTCAGAAGTGACTGACAGAGAATGACAAGTGTAAAAAGGAGGACACTGATGATTCCTATTGAACACACAAACACTGCGTACATGTACAGATCTGAAAGCCAAGCATAGATGACAGTCAGTGTTGCAGCTGTATGCCTCGTGCTTACAGGATAGAAAAAAGTTACATCTACAAGATCTAAGCAAACCCTGGACCAAAAGATTTAGGGTAGCAGTTCAGAAGTAATTTAATGGTCTTGAAACTTTCGTATAGTATCCTGCGCAGTAGAAAATTTGGTTGAAGTCTCTGTAAATGCAAATAGGTGTAATTACAACTAAGGGGGGTTAGTTGCTTTTGGGAGGGAGAAAAGGGCTTGGTTGGGTTTTTTTTTCTTTTTAAATAAGTGGCAGTGAGGGGAGTGCTGAATGGCTGAGAAAGAAGAAAGTCTGATTGTTTCTTTTGGTGGCAGCTCTGGCTTGAAATTTTTGTATACATTTTTTTTCTTTTTCAATCTAGAGCCTCAGTCTCTCGTTATGGCTTTCATTCAGGTGCTATAACACATTTCCAATGGAGCTGACAGGAGTTGTACCATGGCAGATGAAGATGGACTATTTTGTTCAGAAGGAGAAGAAATCTTTAATGACTTATTTCTGCTCTTACTAGAACTCTAAATAGAGTACTTTAAGGATGGTCTACCCATTAATGTTTTGAAATGTCCTCAGGGAGGTATATTGGCTTCTTGCCTGCTTCACAGAGAGGAAACAAGCCTCAGAGGTCAAGTGTTCCTGTAGAAAATAGCGTTGCTGGAACTAGACCCCTGACCTGCAGTTCTATGCCTCATTCCCCTTAAGCAGTACAACAACACAGTTTGTAAATTGTGGTTTAAATAGTAAGGGTCCCCACAGAATCAAGGCCATCCTGCAAGCGAGCACTCCTGCCTGGCAGGCAGCACAGCACCTGCAAATGCTGTGCTGGTGCTTTGTTGGCGCTCCAGATGGGGGCAGGAGGATGAGGAGGGAATCCCAGCTGCATTTAAATTCTGCATTTCAGTCTCCTGGAACAGTTGTCTGCCAATCTACACAGAAAATGCTTCTTGCCTTGAAACTCAAGGGAACTTTAAGCTGCTCTTGCTGTGCAGAGCATGTTTGGTGAGCAGTTAGTGGGAGCTTAGAATGCTTGGTAGCTCTTCAGATGTGCTCAGCACCTTCCTGGATAAGGGTGTGCGTCTGCATTGCGTTATTAGGCAGGCATGGGTTATTTTCCCACTGACCATAACAAATATCTGAGAAACTGAAGCTGGATCCTTCCATTCTCTTTCCTCCAGCACCCCTTGTGGAATGGCTTCTCAGGCAAGGCCCGAGTTTGCACAGAAACTAGCAAAACTGGCCCTGATTGGGGCATTTTAATTGTCGTGTAGCATTGGACTAAACTAATGTCTTGTACAGAACTAGTAGCAGTTAGATGCATCTTTACCTTCAAAAAACTTCCAAGCTTCATGGTTTTTCTTGAAAGTGGGATCACCAGAAGATTTTGATGAAATCACTGAAGAAAAAAAAAAAAAAGAAAGAAAGAAAAACAAAGACATGACAAGAATTGAAAATGTGTGAGGAACTCTTGAAGTAAATGTAGTTCTGCCTTAGGCTTCAGTGCCCCAAGATCTTGCTTTATTTCATAGGATAACTACCTTTCAGTGAAACACTTCAGTTATAAAACAGCATTATAAAAATGTCTTCCAGCAAATCTCATTTGGCTTGGCACCCCCCATGAGTGCCATATGGCTTGAGACTGCCTCCCTGTTGTCACCTTATTCTGAGAAGATGCAATGTGTGGCTTTTCAATTGAAAGTTAAATGCATTGAAGAACAGCAAGAGAATAGAAACATACTTTAGAAGAGCCTAGGCCTTAGAATAAAGTGGCTCTGTGCTTGTAAGGTCTGTAATGGCTTTGTGGGGATGGTCTGAGTATCACAGGGAAAAAAGCTGCCCCTAGTGCTGTATGTAGCTAGTTTTATTCCAACTCTGTATACTCAGTTACTCAGAACTCATACCTCTAGGATTGCAGTTTGTGTTTCTGTCCCAAAACAGACTACCTCTGAGAGAGGAGATAAGCAACTTTTGCTCAAGGGAATGAGAATTTTTCTCCCGTAGTTATAGATTAAGAAGAATTTTTAACACTATAGTCTATATCTAAGTCTTAGAGGTTAAAGAAAAGAAAAATTGGAAGAGCAGTAGATTTACTGAAGGACACAGCTCTGAAGGCTTCTAGAGTATTGACTTGGAGCCAGCCACCTTAGGCACAGCTCTTTTAAAAACACAATGAAGTTGTTCTAGCAGTGCTTGGCACTGAAGTAATCTCTAGCGACATGATAGCGTTTCCCCAGCTTCAGGACTGACTCTCTAGGCCCCTGATTTTATCCAACTTACCTTCCTTCCCAAGCTCTTGTGGATGTCCCTTGGCAGGTTGAACTGCCCTGCAGTTCTTACAACAGCACCCACATAACACATTGAGAGACCCCTAGTGAAAGCACTGCCTATTAGTTCTTTTTCTTTCCACTTCCCTCAAAACTTGGCTTCTATGCCATGCCTTTTAAAGATACATGCCTGCCTGCAAAAATAAAAATTAAAAAAAAAAAAACCAACAACCAAACCAAACTACCCATGCATGCAAGGCTTCAGAAATTGCATATCTGAGCTGTAAAGCAGAACATATCTACTTACCCTCAGTGTCCTTGGCTTAGATGTAGGAACAGACTATCTTACTAACGTAAATTGCTCTCTCACTACTGTATCAATGGCCATTGACTGAGTGCAGAACAATTTGAGTTCTCAGCCAGCGTAATTGCCCTGCCTACAGGTAGGAGTTTTTTCCTGAGAAGAAAGACTGTATGTCCACAACTTGTACCAGCTCACCTTTATAGCCTAGAAAAAGGGCTGACTGAATGACTATGTTCTAACTCAATTAAGAGGGAAAATAGCTGCAGAGTTCGGACAGAATTGTCTTCTCTGTTACAGAAGGAGAAGCAGACTACAGAGCTCTGGGTAAATGGATGAAAGTCAATATTGTAACAGCTGTACAATCTAGCACTAGAATCCAAATGCTCTGATTGCTGGATCACTGTTCAATACCCTCTCTGCTCTCCTCAGTCAGATTGTTTATGCATGCTGACATTTTTTGATGACATCAGATTACATGATCTCACTTATGTTAATCCATTATTTTTCTTCTGCTAGCAATCATTGCAATTAAATAGGATCCTGGTGATACCCTACAGATTGCCAATAAGGTCTGAAGCTCAGAGAGGTTCATGTGGCAAAATATTTAAACAACAAGTATCTTACTGGAAAGAGAACTCATTAAGGAGTGCCCTATAAGGCAGTGTGGGGCTAACTCAATGGATATGGAACTGCTTTCAGGACTTATGCAATCTTCTGTTCTGTGGTGATGGGAAGCTCATCCTGAACATTTTAACTATTTATTAAATGAAAGCATTGCATATGTAGATTTTTTGCAAGTATTTTAGAATACTTTCCCTGAAAAAAAAAAAAAGGGCTTTTGTTCATTTTGCGGGTGAAAAAAATAAATTTGCATTCCTCTATCTTGCAACATTTTTACCATTAGAAAATGCCACATGTGACTAATAATTAATAGAACTCAGACTCTGTTCAATGGGAAATTCTGACACGCAAACTTCTCAACAAGACAGATTTTTGTGATCATCTGTACTTGTTTGTGTTGTCTGTGCCAGTGGGATTACAGTTGGACTGCTTAATTTTCTGTTTGTCCTCCTACATGTAGTCTCTTCTCTTGGATTGTAAACCATTTGGAACATGTACTGCTCTTTCTAAGATATGTGCAGTATTTTGCAGAGTGAGCTTGAGGGATTATGCAACTGTAAATGATGGTTTGGAAGCGTTGCATATTCTGAGAAGATTCACTATTTTGAGTTTTCTGATAGGAAGGCAGTGGTAGAATTATCCTTCTGATGTTTCTTTTCTTTTTCTTGAATAAACTGTTTTCTGGTGTATTTTGTACTGTGATGAAGATCACTAACTTGGTATTAGGCTAACATTGACCACACAAGCCCAGGAAAAGAACAGATGCCTTTGATAAGAAGCAAAGGGGAAAAGGTTCACATTAGCTTAGAGGAAAGGTGTTGCATGGCTAGAGTAGGGGACCTTTCTTGGCAACATCATGACATGGATTTCTCTTGGTTTTACTACCAAGATTTAACTGCCTCTTTTATAAATCCTATTTGATGTCTTGTATTCACTACACCTAAAGGAGCAAACTGCAATAGTTCAAATATCATCTGTGTCTTCTGCAAACACTACAAAGTTGCTGCAGCTGATACGTGAGCCCATGAACAAAAGACTGTAAGGACCTCATCGCCATCAGATGAGGCTCCTTTTCTGAAGATATTCTGTCCCTAAAGGAGAAGCCAGATATGTAGCTAAACTGTTAACTGGCATCATTACACATTAAGGAACTGTAGTCTGTAACTCAAATGTTTTTCCACAACTTCAATATATGTATCTGTATAAATTTCTGTTGGGGAAAAAAAAAAAAAAATGCATTTGCAACTTCTTAATGGCCTACAGAAACTCACACCTGTAAGCTTACTAGCCAATAACAAAACCTGAATATAAGTTAATACTACAGATCCAGCTGTGACCTGGCAAGGTCTTTTGCTTTGAATACTGCTGTGCTTGGTGCTTGGTGGTTGGCAAAGGCTACATACTGAATTGCCCCAGGTTTTTTCTGTTTCAAGAGCAAGTCAGATTTTGAAGCAGAATGACCCTTTTCCATTCCCTCTGGACATTTGTCTTACACAATGACTTTCTCTTCCAGTGTGAACAAAAAAAAAAAAAGGGACCTAAATGCTACCTCTGCATCCAATTGATGTGCAAGATTGTAAGAAATTTGCCTGGTGCTTTAGCATAAAGATACTATTTTGAATTTGGGCATAACTGCAGACACATTAACTACAACAAAATGTTAGACAAGACAGCAACTGTGGTGTGTTTGAACGTTGTTACCTTATTTGATAAAGCACAAGCAGTACAACTTAAGTATCCATATGCCTCAAGCAATTTGTATGGCTCCTCTTGTTGCATCCTGGATCTAACTGTAATATAAGTAAATCCCTTTGCAATAAAAAGTGTAACTGATCATAATATAAAATATAAAATGTGTTTGGAAGAAAATTTCCTTGAAAAGCCCAAGTGTTACTATGGGGGAAACTGGAGACTTTATCACCACTCTGAAAAGAGTTGCCTTTCCTCCCCTGAGTAGCAAGTCCTGTACACCCACGGTGCATTAACCGAACACTAGTTAAGACAGTCCTTTTTTTTTTTTCCATTAAAGAGGCTTTTAGCAGTAAAACAGTTGCTATGGCATTTAAAGATATGTCATTTTTCAGATATCTTTTAGTGTCTTTAATCTGGATTTGGAATTGGAATAAACACTCTTTTGAGGGGACTGGGGTGGTGGCGGTGTCTGCCTCAGAACCACACAGGGTCTATTTTCCCTGTTTCATCTACAGGTGGGCCTGCCTTCCTCCCTTGTCTCAGGTTTCCTCCTCTGCTTCGGGTTACATTTGAAGCAGAGAGAAGGCAATACAGCTGACCAGGTGTTATAAGAAAGATGAAGTCATGAGTCTCAAATCCCCACCCTGATTATGTATTCATAAATCATACTAAAAATCTGGGGAAAAAGTAATATTTAAGGGCTGGACTGAAAAGTTACAGTTTTCCTTCTTTACAATAACTAAATTGACCTGAACCCCACATTTTAGCTAGGAAGAGCAATGGGAGGTTTCTGTGTTACAGTTAGCAATAGCATGAGCAGCTACAAAAGAGGCAGAGTGGCGTTTTGTGAGGAGGAGTATAATAGGTGGTCTGACAATATTTTATATTGCTCTTTCTTCTGCTGTCATTTACCTGGAATATGTCATTCCCTTCCCAAGCACTCCTAGCAAAACCCTGTGTTTCACTACAGACATTTAAGAAATTCCATCATTCAGTGAATGAGAAAACGCTCTTTAAACTGCTGACCTGCCCTGTGAAATTGCATTATCCCAGAAAAATCCTGAACATCATTCTCCAGCTGATTTTCTCTCTCTCTCTTCCTCCCCCCCCCACCTCCACAAGCCTGTTACTTGTTCTGCACTCCTTGGGTACATCTATTGGTCTATTTTGCAAGTCCTTCATGCAGGAAATACATTACTTGCTGTCCATTCTATCTTTCACTGTACTGCTCTTGGAGACAGCTACCTGGTCTAGTGCAGAGAATCTGCGAGGAAGGGTCAGTATAGTGCAACCCCCAAGCTGAAACAGCACTCTCCTTCCCTGCTTCTCTCCATCACTTGACACCAACCTGGCTCTCTCTAGCTCCCTTCCCTCAAGTTACCCTCAGAAGTTCTTCTCTGAAGCACTGGAAAAAAGTGTAGTCTGTCCTCTAGGAGATTCTGGGATTACGTGGTGGCCTCTTTGCCCTGCTTGTAGGCCTGCAAGCTTCAGCTCTGACCATCCATTTGAGGTGCTCTTGGAAATAACGCCTGGTAGTTACTCTCAGTTCTCCTCTTCTCACCCGGCACAGCATCTGAACCACTTGTTCTCTGTGGGTCGAGATGAGAGCCTTGGCTTCCCTTCCGCGCACCAGTCACACTTTGTCCCTTCCCAAAGGTGGGAGGCTGAGGCGGTTCAGATGATCAGTACTCCTGCTTGCCACTTACTTCTTGACAGTATCTGAATCTCTCCTTTCAGCCAAATCTAAAGGGGTGAAGGAAGAAAAGACAGGGAGAGGAGGAGGAGAGCCAGCTGCCAGCCAAGCGCAGGAACAGCAGGGATGAATGACTGCTGAGCATGAAGCCAGCTAATGCCTGAAGTCTGCAGGGCTAAATCATGCATGCAATAAAGTTTCATTTCATATCCCTGTGTGGTTACAAGACTAACCGCTGTGTCTTGGCTCCAGACACTCCACGTGGGGTCAGTGCCTGTAAAACTTAATGCCCTCCAGAGATTAAGATGGCTGAGTTCAGGAGATGTTGAGCTCTGGTGTTTTTACTCCTCCCCGTTTAAAAACAAAAGCGTGAAAACAGCAACAAAAATCAAACGAGAAACTGTTCTTTGAGCTGTGAAGCTAATGAAAGCCGTGTGCCATACCCAAATGGCTCCCCTCTCCACAGCAATCTTAGTACTGGACTCCTCCTGTGGTATGTCTGGGAGCCCAGTTACTGACTGCAATGTGGAAGGTCACTGGGCACATGGCAGCTCAGGAACAATAATTACCTTTTTTTGTTCTTACAGCTTTCCTTCAGTGTGGAAGTTCATGCACATCTAATTTCACATTACTTGTACAACATTAATATCTTTAAGTCTGTTATCTCATTAAAGTCAGCCCATGGATTCAAAAGGGTGCAGAGTAGTTGACAGCATGACTATGTAGGCTTTAATTTCTTTAGGATACTAGGTTATTTCTTTCTGTTTCCATCTCTTTGTATTTAAATAGTAATAATATTTGTTTATTCCCACCAGTAAAGTTGTAGAGACTTGTAGCTGAATGTACAGTTTTAATTACTGCTGTTCTGGTAAAAGGCAAAGGAAATAGACTGTCTTCTACAAATCTACCAATCTTCTCATTTCTTTACATTTTATTATGGGCTGAATAATGTTAAATTGTAATGTGTAAGTAAAGAAGCTGAGTATTAGGCTTTCTTATACCCACAGATAACGCTTAAAAACAACCTAACTTCAGATGTCTTATTGATGAACTTGCAAGAAAAGAAAAAAAGGGATCATAAGGCAAGAAAAATTATAGAATTGAAATCAGCGGTCTCTCACCTCTTATTTCCGTAGCTGCTGTGCCATTTGACCACGCTGTCCACTTATTCCTGTGTTTGCCAATTTCCTGGACTTTGCATATATAATATCCTTGATCTGTTTGCTGGAGGCTTAGAATAAGAAATTTGTACATAGTTCCATGTTTCTCTTTAAGAAGATGAAGTCTTTGCTTGTGGAAATTATTAGTATAATTTCCATAATACTGGACAGACCCAAACTTTGTCATTTTGATCATCAGATACTCCTGGGTAGGTGATACAGCAAAGACCCACCGCACAGCCAGCAGATTGTCTGTCTTTCTCTTTTGAGAAATGTGGCAGTAAAGGGTCGCATTATCTCCCTCAGAGTATCGCACTGTTGGTCCTGGAGAGACTGTCACATTTAAAGCCTCACAAACATCTGCAAAGGAAAGAAAAGATGGTAAGAATCCTCCATACTGGCACAACAGCACCATAATCTGTCCCAGCGTGCGAGTCCACAGCAGGTAAAATGATGGCACCTGTTCAGTGTGCAGCAATTTAATGAGCTTCTAGAAGTTGACATCTGTCTCTGTAAATGTTAAAGATGGCATGAGACCCTCCTTCAGTGAGTCTGCTCTAGTATTCTTGCTGTTGCTAATTAATAAGACAGGGCTGAAGCAGACACCTTGCTGCTGTCATAGGCCCAACATCATGCCATCTTTAATCAGTCTGAACAAGTATTAATCTAAAACTACCTTGAAGCAAGAGCCAAAAATGTATTTTGGAAAGTTGTTCCACGACCAGCTCTTCTGATGACTTACATCCTTCTTAGGATTTCTAGGCTAAATCTTTTCAATAGCCAGTTTATTCCCATTTATTTCTGTGCCAATTTGAAGTTAAAATAGTGTTTTCTTTTCTAGCACTTCCTTCCTGACTCCGTATAGAGAGCAGTTATCTGGTGTCTCAGCCGTCGCTTCGTTCAGCTAACAAAGCCAAGCTCTGGTAGTCTCTCCTGTAGTAAAATAGTGTCTTCACTTCCCTATTCACCTTAGTAGCCCTTCTCTGCATTGGTTCCAGTTTAAATTTTGGTTTTGATTGTGATTTTTTTATTTATTTTTTTTTTTAATATGGGTGAATGGAATTATAGACTGTGTCTGAAAAGAAGCTCTCCAATGTCCTGTGAAATAGTCACCGTACTTGCCAGATTTGAGTGGGATATAGCTTGCCTGGAATATCCCAGAATTATGTTGTCCTTTTTCATTATATTTTCACATGTGATTATATGTCAGTTTATAATTAAATAACATACTTGGGCATTTTCCCTTCTTTGTCATTTCCAGTTCAGTTCCTAGTGTAGCAAAGAAATTCTTACTAATCCCCAAGTATGTGACTTTGCTTTACTGCTCCACTTTTGTTACTTGGTCCTCAGTTTTTGCTATATACTACCCCAATTTTATGCTAACTTCATAAGGTCACATAATTTACATTTGCATGCTTCTGTCTACTTCTTTTAGACATCATTTGTGCAAACCTTACAGGATATGGTTCCCTAGATGATCACTGGAAGTCTACTAACCTCCTTACAGGCGCATAACCAGCTCCTCACTTTACAGCTTCCCATATACTCTGTTTTAAGTAATATTCTCCTCTTCATAATCAAATGGTCATCTCAAGCCTGGGTTAAATCTGTCAGATTAGTCCTTCTCACTACAAATTCAAATTAATCTGATATCATTTGCATGACAAAATACGACATGAGATTATGTTGAGACAAATGATTATTCCATTGTTCCATTCATTTCTGACTCTTGCTTTTCTGTTGTTCATAATGAACTTTGCTTAGACCTGTTGCTTATCTCTCTGCTCTGCTTTCAACAACAGCCAGTGTAGGTGAAGGCTGAAAGAAGTCTATAGCTGTTCATTAGAGGAAGATTTTTTTTCTTTCCTGTCCCAGCTGATTTATGCTGAACTGATTTTCTGAGGCATAGCAATCATTTTATTTCCTTCCTAATGTACATTAAGAATGTTCTTATTAGTCATATCAGAGACTGATCTGTTTCTGACCAATTGTGGCAATGTGTTCCCTAAATGACTTGTAATGTGTAATCTATCAGTCTGGCGGCAAGCAGTAGAAAGAGAACCGTATTTCAACAGTGAGCAAGCACTCCCTGCAATGCACTCTGCAAAGCAGGAAATGTCCTCTAAAATGTGACTATTAAGCTTCTTGTTATGTGAATATACTGTACTCAAATACTAATGAGAACTGCAACTCTCGGAGAATTATTTTTTCATTTCTGGACACTTTTCTAGTACATCAGCTAGGAACATTTTAACAAAGGGGATGAGCCTTTTGGCAGAGACTCTTGTCTGACATCAGCTCCTGAAACACAAACATATATTTATCTTCAAAATAAGCAAGTAAAGTATTTCCATTCTATTTCTGAAAGACTATTGGAGGCACAGACACTGGTTTTATGGCCCCAGTGAAGCTGTGAAATGGAGTGGTGAACTGTATCACCTTACTTAAAGTAAATCCACTAAATTAAAGAAGTCGCATTGCAGCTTTTTGAGAAGAATACTCTGAAAGTTAATAGTATAATAATTATTTTGGGTCATTTCAATAGAAAGCTCTGCTGAATTGTGTATTTTTTTCCAAGCAGACATTATTTTTTTTCATTAGGAAGAAGAAAATAAGTTGTATAAAGAAAAGGAGTTTTTTAATTTCTTTATGAAACTACAGCTAAGCATGGCCTAGATTATTGATATAATTATCTGTGCATGATGTTTGTGTATATAATTCATGTAAGTGCCGAAGCAAGAAATTATTTTGGACTGTAAAAAGCAAACAAGTAGAACAGGATGTTGGAATTAAAAATTAAGGCTGAATACCACCAAAAGCTTTCCAGGCATGAGACTTCAGTTAATACTTGCTGGAATTACCTGACCTTGGTGCTTTACAGGCAGATGCGAAGATAAAATGGCTGCCTCTGCCATGGAATAAGATTAAATTTTGAAGGTTTTGTGTTGAAGTTTAGGAATTTCAACAGTTTTGGGGGTTTTTCATAATAACTTAGGCTATAAATGTTCAATAAATCATTTATAAAAATGTGGTTTGGGTAAATGAAAAACAAACTTTTTCTACTGAAATTATGAACATTTCATGAAAACTGTAAAGAAAAACAATTATGTCATTTTCCTGACATGTGAACTTCTTGTTTGAAAAAGCTGGCTAGGATTAATTGTGGAATAGTCTCAAAATAAAAGGCAAAAGAATCATTGCTCAATTCGAAACTAGGCAGAACATAGTGCCAAAAAGTACCCAAGAGAAAATACAGAAGAACTCAGATATGGTGATGATGGAAGCCTCTGCAAGAAGATAAAGCCGCATTGTATGTGGAGTCTCTGATCCCTTTCTAGCTTGTTACATTCATACAAACATTGGTATTTTATATCTAAGGCTTCTACTTTTCCTCTGGGGACATGCCTTTTTATAAGGAAATATCAAATTTTCATCCTTCATGTAGTCTGATCAGTGGGAACCCATCTCCCTATCTTCCTTCTGTGACTCCTATTGGTATGGCTGTACAAGTGCAGCAACGGGGAGAGTTTTGGAAATTTCCTAATGCTTTTACTGTGATCTCATCTCGTGTTGAATAGAGTCAGGTGATGTTTTATATAAAACAGAAAAATAACGTCCATTTGACTCTATCTTCCAACTGCCATTGGAGCAGGAACAGTGATGGATTTTGAAGGAAAGAGGTAATTTACCTCCTATGTGGAAAAGCCTCTTTCGGGGCTCCCAGACACAAGTGGAAATGTTCCTCCCATCTTTAGCAGGCATTGGATTAGCCCCAGCATGAGGTTTACCCTTGTAATGGGCTCCTTGCCAAGGTAGGAGACTCCTCCACAACTTGAGAGCAGGCTTGTGTGCCAACGGAGCACTGAATTTCTGAACTTCAGATTGCTGCTTCAAGTGAGGAATCGCTGCTTTTCTTTTCCTGCCTTCCCAGTATAGCATGATGTAGTCGCTCAGGTGGAGCTCACCACAAGAGTTTTAGTCTTGCTTCTGCTTGGAAAGGAAAACTATTTATAGAAAAGGGGAGGAGAGTGAGTCAAAGACTTGAGGATTCCTTTGCAGTGTGCTTAATCATCAGACATCTCTCCTATTTGCAACCAGCCCACTTAGTTGCCTCCATCCCGATGTTTTAGCTGTTTGTTTCCTTGGTACCCTCCACATCTCACTAGCCTGTTGGGAGTCAAGGAAGGTTACTGCTGACTAAACTCTATTTTGAAAAATCCTGTTTTGAAAATAGTCCACTTCTGCTTACACCAGTTCAATTCCAAGTATTAACTAGGTTTGGACTTTGTTGTCTGCCATATTACATAGCAACACACTTTCATGGCACTGTCAGGAGAAACAAGTTATACTTTTAGCAGCCAGAAACCTGTCTATGCCAGGGCTGTCCCCTCTGTCTGTGCTGGAACAGTAGAGGAAGACCCATAGTCCCTGCTGGGTCCTTACATCTGTTGAGCCGTTTCAGCATGGCTGTGTTTTTGTGGAAGCACTCCATCTACTTTGGAGATACTCATGAGCAGAGTTGCGCCTATGCACAATCGCTCACAATCCAGGTTTAGTGTTAGATACAGACCCCTCTTCCTTCTTCCATGGAGACTGACAGGCAAAATCTATGACCCTTTAGGGCCAAGAGGACATTTTCCCTCAGCCCCTGCTGATAGCTAAGGGACTAGAGAGGCATGCCATCAGAGTCGTTACCTTCTGATCTCGGACTTGCATGACCAGAAGCATATGGGATGGCTTTTATCTGCGTTGTAGTTTGCTCTGTGAAACAACATTACTGTCAAAGCCTGCTTTATTTTGACTTCTCTACAATTAAAAACTGAGAAGAGCAGATGAGCCAGGAAGAAGCAAAGCTCTTTGTTTAACTGAAAATAATTAGGAGCTGGCTAACAAGATCACCAAAAGCAACCAGCTGTTTGCAGTTGAACAGATCTGTCTACAAGTTTCACAAGTCAGAGGCTCCTTTTTGGAGAAAGATTCTGCATTGACAGAAGACAGAGTTGAACCAAACCCCTGCCTCCACCATCTCCTGCCCTTTTGAGGTGAAGATTCAAATTCAGCTCTTTCATTAACCTGGAATAAGTGCAGGGCTTTCCCACCCCTCTGACCTTCACTGCACCCTGAAGTTCAGATTTGGACTTGCTGTCTGTTTTGCAGCTTTAGGACACAACACTGCCCAATACACCTCTGATTTTTGGAGGCATAAAGGTCTTTAAGGGAGGAGATTTTTTACAAGTGACCCACGGGTTCCGTTTCCGCTGGATGCCTATGGGACCTAGGCACCTGTGGAAAAAGCAAAGCCAAACCTCCCTTCGCTCAGCTTTGCCTGCGGTTCCGCGGTGCCGCTCAACACCGTCCCGCCTGCCACAAAAGGCGGCGAAGGACACATTTCCATAAACTTCTGCATAGGAAGGGGTTTCTTTTTTAAAAACAGAGTTGCGGACCAGGTCGCTGCGCACAGACGCTGCTGCCGGGAGCCCGGCAAGGCGGCGGCGGAGCCGGGTGAGGGGCCACCCGGGGCCGGTGGGGCAGGACAGGACAGGACAGGACAGGACAGTACCGTACCCGACCGGCTGCAGGGGAGCGGAGCCGCCGGCCTTCCCCGGCCGAAGCCCCCATAACTTCTCGCTAAGCCCCCTCACCTGCTGCCTGAGCCCCAGCCCCTTTCCCCAGTGCCGACGGGGGCGGGGGGGGGAGCCGGACCCCGCTCGGCTGCGCGAAGGGGCGGGCGGCAGCCCGAGGCGGAGCCCGGGGTCCCACCGGTGGCCGAGGGGGCTGCCCCGCCCGGCTGGGAGGGGGCCGCTGCCCCCCCCGCCGCACCTCTTACCTGGGGCCGGGGCCGTGGCCAGCAGAGCGGCCAGCGCCGTGGCCAGGAGGCGCATGGCCCGCGGGGCGCCGGTCCCGTCCCGTCCCTCTCCGCCGAGCTGCCTCCCTCTTCTCCTCTCCTCCCCGGCCTCTCGCCTCCTCCCCGCCCCGTCCTCCCTTCTCCCTTCGCCTTTCATCTCCTCCCCTTTCTCCTCCTTTTTTTTTCCGCTTTCTTTCTTCCCTCCCTGTTCTTCTGCTCTTTCCACCGTCCTGCCCCCTGTTCAAATCTCCTCCTCTTTTTCTCGCCTCCTTTCTCTTTTCTCCCCACCGAGCTCAGGCTTGAGGGGTGGCACTGGGACTAGATAGGGCTGTTCCTTCTGCAGCCTCTCTGATCCACCCCATAGAGCTCGGCAGCTGGGGGTGGCAAGGCAGGCTGGTGGGATGGGGAAGGCTGTGTTACACATCCTCTCTGCTTTCCTGGAGGTGTTTGAAATCTTGCAAACCCTCCTGCCTGTTCTTCTCATTCCACTCCTTAACAGAAGGAGGACCACCATTTCCAGTCAATTCTAGTTAGTGGCTGCCTCCCTTTCCATGGGCCCTGCTGGTGACACCCTGGGGTCAAGGAGGTCTGGCAGGCAGGACTGACCCCTCGCCAGGCATGGAGATGGGTGCTGTAGGCTGTTTGGATGCCTGTGCTAGGACATGACTCACAATCCTCTGGCGTTGGGAGGATTTTGCCTCCTGCCATGGCAGCACAGCTATTGGCCACTGAGGTTCACCTTTTCTCAAAAAAAAGTCCTAAATTAGTTGACATAGCAGCTTAAGATGCATCACCCCAAGCTTACTGTGCTTGTTATGCCAAAAGATATTCTACTTCTAGGCCAGAAAAGACAAGGGAAGTTGGCATCTGGCAGTCTACTCCTGCCATTCCCCTTTCCTCCTTTTGAAGGTGTTTATCATTTGAAAGCCCACAAATCTCCAGAGACATGGGCTTAATCCTTCTACCAGCAGGTATGATGGGTTATGTCTGGTTTTAGTATCTGCATTGCATGAAGTGTGAATGATAAAAACACTTTGGCATTCCTGCTTCCCTGAAGAGGGCAATTAGTACTGATTTAGGTACTCCACCCATCTCCTAGTAATCCCTGAGCAGGATAATACATGCCTGCTTTTAAGCATCAGAGAACATTTAACGTGTGCTTCTTCTGATCCTTATGAGACTGATCACTGCCTTTTATAAACATAGAAGGAAACAGAAGAATTGTGCGTGAACACAGCTTAATGGCTGCATGGCTTCTTTGGGCCATCATGTAGTTCTTTTACTTCAGAGACAGACACTTGTGTCAGTATAGCAAATGCTCCTTGCAAGAGAATGGTGGGTCAGGATTATGCACAGAACAGTCAGCAGGCTTGAGGAAACAAAGTCAGTTGTTAAAAGTTGTACTGTCTGGAAAGCTAATTAAGATCTGTAGATTTGTGTCTACTCTGTTAACACAGTGAAGTGAAATCCTCTTAAGGAGATAAGCTAATTCAAAAAGAAATGGACAAATTCACCAAAAAGCGTACCAGCATTTATTTATTTTGATTGTCCTGGTAGAAGCTCCAGCTCAGGAAGTCCTTGAACAGCTGGTTGAGAGGGAAACCAGGGATGACAGATTTTGCATACTCTTTTCCAAAGCATTTGCTGCTTGCCTTTGCTGGAGAAAAGATATTAGGCTGGATGGCCATTTTAGACCTTCTCATATAATTCTACTAGGCTCAGTCATGCCTCACCCCATAAATTCCTTCAGACTACTAACCTTTTAATGGTATGTACAAAATACTGATGTAAAGATATCAATGAGGACTGCTTAAGCTCTCGTGTGAGTGTGTGGACCCTACAGAGCTAAAAGATGCACCACGAGAGTCAGTATGAATGTCTGTATCTTTGCAATCATCCTGGTTACCGGTGGCACTAACTGGTCCTTTAATTTAATCAAGAATCCTAATAAGCTGGATTGATCGGTTGGTGAGAAGGCTTAATATAATACAGTTGCTTGCAATAGGAGATAAATAGAAGAAGACTCAGGGGCCCATTTGAGTTTCTCCAGTCATATCTGCCTACCAGTTTACTGAAAACATATTATTTCTGTTTTGCAGCTTGTGATCTCTGTACCTTTGACATTTCCCTGTATATTGTGGGTTCTCTCTTCAGTGTAGAATTATTTAGTTGGTTTCTCCCCCACTGAAAGATCTTTGTTAACACAAGAACATAAAAAAAAATGCTTCTTATTCTTAAAGGAATGTTTCTTTTAAATTTCAGAAAGTACTTTTAAAAGTGGTTTAAGCTGAAATTATTTTATACTTGTCAGTACATAAATAAGCTCAGGTGGTGCTGACCTTTTAGGTGTTTTCCCAAGGGAGAGCTTTTCTTTGCACAGCTAGAAACAGGACCTGTAAGCTTCTATGCATGGACCTCTCTTTTGCCACTAACACATATTGCCAGCAGCATTCAGTAGACATCACAGCCCCTAACACACTTACATAAATCTACATTTTACCAGTCTCTCGGGATATACTCATGGGCCAGACAGCACTACTCAGGCTAGTGAACTCTGGAGAAACATAGACTACTGACCTCCCATCTTCTTGGATTTGCTGCTGACTTGTTGGATGATTCTACTCAAATCGGTTCCAAGCTCTGGGCTGCAGCTGGGGTGATCTGTAACCTTCCTTTGTGCTTGGGTTGGAAGGGTTTGCTAATGGAACTAGGGCAACCTGCATGGAAGGTTGCAATTATGTGGTTTGCATTATTTTGCTGTTAAAATCTTTCATCCCTTCAACCCATTTGTAGCAGCTGAAATGTTTCTGCTTTTGCAAAACGTTCATTCGAGCTTGTTGATGCCTCATACCTGATGCTGTCACAGTTAACCTGTGCACGAAAACTCCCAGAGGCCAAATGAAGTGCAGTACGATTCCCCTTTTCACCCAGTGGCCAGGCACACAGCTCTGCACACCAGTGCAACTCTCTAAGCTTCTCTGGAAGTGTGCTGACGCACGCGAGCGGAGCCTCTGACCCGCAGGATATGGCTTTCTCGGCTTTGGCAGCACCTACGTGGCCTCGTTTCCTGCCAGAACGGGCCTGCTCTGAGGAGGAAAGTGCCTACTCAGCACTCTGGTGCAGCTGACACAGCTCAGACGGCCTTTTTGCACAGAGCTTGGAGCCCCTCGCTCCCTGGGGACAGTGTTATTGAAATCATCAGCCTCAGTCACTCCGGGTGAGCCCTGCTGTGCAAATCTCCTTTGCCTCCTTGCAAAGTCACATCAGGAGAGGTAACCACAGCCTCTTGGCTTTTGTTGTCCCGTCCTCGCTCCCTGGCTGCTCTTCTTAACCTGCCTTCTCCTATTGAAAGTCTTACTAACATCCCCAAATCTGTCTCCAAAAACTCTTGCAGGATTTCTGTGAGCGGAATTGTGCCTTGCCCTTACAGCAATATTCAGTGCAGCAGAGTGATACAGTGGCGTCCACTGCAACTCGCACAGGGCTGCTTTGGCTGTGCTTTAGCACTGGAGAATTGTCTCTGCAAGACTGCAACTCTCACCGTGTGAGGATGGACTGGGGTGGGCTGATTGCCTGCTTTCATACCTGACACGTTGTTAAGGAGAGTTATGCCTGTTCTGAGTGATGTAAGGAAGCTTGCTACCCAGCTGCAGCAAAAAAAATAACTGTCTCTGAACTTCTGCTCTTTACCTGGATTGATCAGGGCAGCTACATCTTATCGCCCTCCCACACCTCATCCAGGTAATGTTCAAAGATGGCACCTGCCTGCCTAAACCTTATCATGGAGACATAAGTTATAGCCAGGTTTTCTTCAGAATCCAGCAGCTGATAGTTCCCGTGGCCCAAGGAATCCTAACTACAAATGAATGTTCAGTGATTAGAGACGGATAAAATCCATATTGATTCAGTGTTGCCAAGAGAGGGAGTTTGGATCTGTATCCAAACTTTCCTATCCTTTCAATGGGCCAAATTAACTCTGAACTGTAACAATCCAGAGCTTTTGAACAACATGGCTTAGGGCTGAAAACTCTACCCTGGTATTTTCCTATTGCTATTTTGTGGACTGGTGTGTGGGAAATACTGTTTTGTGGATCCAGCTCAATGTCAACGGGACAGACGCTACATAAGAGCTTCCAAAATGTAAGCATCATGCTTTTTAGGTCTCTGAATGTTAAGCAATGTTTACACTGTGTTTGGGGCTTTGATGCTGGTTAACTTGTTGCCATTTATTTCTGAATTATTGGCAAGCTGCTAGACACCAACATAAGGTGTCCTTCCTCCATTATCTTTTTCTTTCAGGATTATGAATAATATTGATGTATCGGGGTAGGATCTGATGTTTTGTGTGGTGCAGCCATACCTTCCTGGACAGGTGAAATCCTTGCTATTGGTGCTATAACATGTGTTTTTTCCATTTTCTCTTTCTTCAAATGAGAGCACATTATTTTAGTTCAGGAAACTTACTTTTGTTACTACTTCCATGATTATGTTTGGAACTGGATAAAAGCACAATGGATTTATTATATTTTTCTTAGCTCTTACTTCAAGTTTGATTATTCCAATTTGCAGGGCACTGCTAATCCTGAAAACATGAGATTTGTGGATGTTTTGCAAGAGAACTTAGAGCCTCTGTCATGTACTTTCTGCATCCTTAGGTGTGTGCGAGATGTTGAAACCTGATTAAGTCTTACTGTGTCTTACTATGCATTGTCATGTATGAAGATATTGTCTTAGCTTCATATAGTGATACATAGCAGTGTCATTTGAGGACCGTTTTAAAAGTCCATTGCAGTTTCAGTTCTATTCTTCAAAGACATTAAAATGTCACTTTTAGCTGTCCTTATTTCTGGCAGTAGATGAGCAAATGCCATGCTAAGATGGATTTCAAAGCCTTTTCAGTGCATTAATATGTTCTGGCTATGCATTCTCATTAGGCATCTGTCCCAGTTAAAACCTTACTGACAGTACTTTACTGTGAGCCTCCTGATCCCACTCTGCCTAGCTCAAAATGGGCATTGACTCCAGAAACACATAGTAATTGAGAGTTGACCTGAAAATGCACTGTGCTATCCTCTTTGGTTTGCCTATCTCCCCAAATAAGTTGCAACCAAGTTTGGGGAAGTACAAGCCTCTCGTGAAGACTGCAGGGAGATGGTTGATCTGTGAAGTCTCCTGCCTTGTGGAATTTGGTCTGTGCTTTCTGCACACGCTGTGCTGGCAGCATTTTTAAAAGTTTGTGTCCATAATTTGTCTCCAGATCTTCAGTCTAAGAGAAGTCCTACTGCCTCTTTGTCTACAGGAGATATAAAATGACTCTACTGGGAAAGAGCAATGATCCATCTATCTCAGTGCCCTCTTTCTGACTATGGCTGACAACAAATGCTTAAAGAAGTGTAGTATGGGCAGGGCAAACACACAACACTGTATTCCCAGGAGACTTTTCCAGCTTCGTATGGTTTGCAGCACTTGCTGTCTCAGCAAGATATTGTGTCTCAGGCCCTCGCTGATTGGACCCAACCACACTGTGTGCTCCTTTATCACTTTGTTCTGGGCTGAAGAGACAGAAGTTTGCCAGCATATCCCTGCTCCCTGGTCAGGAGCTCCGTGGCTCCCATGATACTGGATATGGCCTTGATAGGAAGAAAGCCTGGTGCTTACAGAGGGAAAACCTTCTGAGGTGAAGCTGATCCTGAAAAAATCACTGAACCTGCATGGGGGCATTCAAACCGCCACTACTGTTGGCTAGTACTACATGGCTCATATGAGAAGTCACACTACAAAAGGAGTGAACTAATATCAGAAGGTATAATGCACATGCCTAGCATTTTTCTGGTTATGTTTGGATTTATTGTCTTAAGTTTTCAAACACTTCTTCAACAAATTTCCCAAATTAGCAAATTTAGCCTGGAATGTGTCTTAAGAACAATGGCTTCCACATAAATTCTTCCCTGCTTCTGCTCAGGCCAGAAATATCACAAGAAATGCACCCCTTGTCTGTAACTGGTATTTCTGATCTGCCCTTACCCAGCCACATGGATTGAGGAGAAAGATGGATGTGGTAGTGTCCAAGGAATGAAATTAATGGTTGTAGAATGCAGGTTTTGGATGGAGGTGAATTAAGGTGAAGAGGTGTATGAGATATGAACCAAAGCTGCTCAATGATTGCTCCTAACCGATCCTATGTGCTTTATTCCTATACAGTCATTATTCCTACCTGCAGATCTATGATACATTTCAAATCTGCCTTTTCCAGGAAGTCTGTCTGGAAAATTGACTGTGAAGCTTGTACTAATTCTGCTATCTAACAAGTGGAACTGAATTACCGTCTGCACTTTAGAAAATCCTAACTCACCTTTGGAAAGAGCTGAAGTTCACAGCTGGAAAGCAATTACAAAGTTGGAAAAACGTATGGTCCAACTGAAGAAAGCCAGAGGAGGGCCTAGCAAGGAAGATCTCAGCTCTAGAGCACATGGCCTGTGAGGAAACACTGAAAAGCTGAGATTGCTCATTGAGGCCTGGGAAGCATAATAAATCACCATATATTGCAAGGCTCTTGCAAAGAGAGGAATAAACAACCGTCCATGTCCACTGACAGTAGAATAAGAAACTGCAGATCTAAATTGCAGGAAACAAGATTAGATATTAGAAAATTCTTTCTAACCACAAGGTTAATTAAGGTCTAGAATAGGGAGGTGAGAGGCCCTCATTATGAAAGGTTTTTAAATATAGATTAGACAATTATTTGTCTGAAATGGTCTAAGTGTAGCTGATCAGCTTTTCAGAAGGATTTTGGACTAAATGAGATCTGAAGAGCTCTTCTATCTTTATTTTCTTTGATACTGTTTTATAATCTCTATATGTTGTCTCCCTTAGTAGAAATACTATCCCAAGGAATAACAACATTTTGCCTCTGACCTACTTTGTCCTATTGAGACACAGAGAGCATCTTGCTCCCTTATCTCCATTTTCTACCATGTCCCCCAAGACTTTCTTCTGTTTCTGCTTTTCTTAAGTTCGGATAATAACTCCTGCGTCTCTCTGTTTTGCATTTTTTAAAACATTCCAGGCTGCAAACGAAGTACCCACACATGTACCCACAGCACAGAGTTTGTTGTCAGAAAAGCAGGGAATCCTTCCCTAACCTCAGGAATGTCCCTGGAAGATGTGCTTGCCTTTTGCTTTGTTGTCACGAATCGTGTTGCTACACTTTGGCAGCTGCTAACTTTAAAGCAGATTCTTTAAACTTAAAAACAGAAGCAAAAACCTACCATTTCTTAAGGAATTCTCTCAGTAAAGATCCTTACCAGAGCAGTTTAATCAGTAAGCTCCAGTCAAATTTTGTATGCCATATAGCGTTGAGTAGTGGTCCAACTTGGACCCCTGAGCTTCAGGAGGAGTTATGGATGAGACAAGTGGTTAGGTTTCCTGCTGAGCAGTGAAATAATGAACAAATATCCATCAGGTCCATGAACTGCTTAAAAAGTTGCCTCACTTGTGTTTCTAAGATGATCTCTCTGAATAATTTTTGGCATAGCTTTGAATAAACAAAATATTTGACTTTCATGTCCTTCAAATATTGAATATTTCAGGATATATTCTCTTTCAGCTTGTAGATGAGGACATATAATACCTGCCTTTACAAGAAAAATGAGCTGATACTGAAGCAAGTTAAAGACATCTCCTTTGCGTAACGAGGTGCAGAATATTGTGTGTTCTTAATCTTCTTTCCTTTAAAAGTAAAAATAGGGAGCCAAAGAAATGCTTTATCTGTTCTTCTTTAAAGTACAGAAGTTCAGGTGCCATTTGTTAAATGATTCTTTACAGAGAATGTGAGAGAAGCCACATCGTGCATACCGTACATACCGCACACTTGGATGCATCCTTTAACCAAACATAGACATTTTTCTTAGCAGTGTTGTGGCCATGTGGATAAGATGTAGTGTTGCCATATCACAAAATTGGCTTGGTATTTCTTCTGTCTGAAAAGTTACCTTGTATAAACTCTCAAATTTGCACTACTTATTTAAAAAAAAAAAAAAATCTGATCTTTTTTTCCTGCATTCCTCTCCTTTCATGAGAAGGCAACAGACAAAAGTTCGTGGTGTATCTCCTAAAGCAGGGAGAAAACAACTTCTTCAACAGCGGGCCTTAGAAAGGCATCAAATTATTTGCACTGTTTGATGGAAGAGGGGAGGTCCTGACCCATTAAAATTAGTGATTTTGGTGTGGTGAAGTAGCAGCCAGATCCATTTTGGCTGTGTCCAGTCTGATCTGCTGGCTCCATGGCTACGTGGAACAATAGTCTGTGCAGGGCAGCAGGGACGTGGGCAGAATTACAAGTGAGCATCCGTGAAATTCCTCTGTGCAAGTACAAAAAGGGCTTTTCCTCTGCAGTTTCTAAATGACAGAAAACCTGTATGAATGATACTCTTCGAACTCAGGATTGTCCCCTGGAAATATGACAAATTATTTTTCTCACCTGTGAAGGTATTAAAAGTTTATGGTGTTGATTTTAAATCAGATGTTGGCAAAGCTCCCTGGTGGTTGGTTTTTTTTTTTTTTCAAATGAATGACTAGTATTTGTTTAGTTTGGAAAAACACCCCTCGTGATGGAGAGCCCATGCGTAGAACATTTTTACTCCAATGGTTAAAGTCTCTCAAAAGTTTTTAATAATAGGAGTGGAGGGTTTTGATGGAGATTGCTGATGGAGAACAATAAAATGTGAAATTTTACAAAGGTCAGACATGAAAAACTTTGGGGAAATTGTCAGACAAGGTTACAACAGCAATGCTGAGTGCAGCAGCAGAGCCGACACAAACCACCTTATACTGATAGACCAGTTATCCATGGCTTCACATCTCTGCTGAATCTCAGTAGTCACAGCAGGGTAGGGACTTTTTCAGCCACTTTGGGGTTTGTTGGACAGCAAGTAGGAAAGAAGGGCTGCCATTTACTGATTTGCCACCGTGCTGATTTGCTACATCCTTGAGAAGATGGTCCATGACAATGCTTCATCCACTTTTTGTTTTTCATATCTGTCATGAGAAAATGGAAAGGGGCAAGGTGGGGGGATGTCAGAGGGTGAAACTTGTAATGCTGACATCAGTGCATCATACTCAGGTGAAGCCCTTCAGGTTCTCCAAAGTGATCCTCCCTTGATCAGGGGATGGATCACTTCATAGGCACAGTCAATACCTCTCTGCTGCATTTTATGGGTCTGTGGGATTATATTTAGAAAAACAATGCTGTTAATCAGAGCAGCAAATTTATCTAAATGTATGTTGTCCACAGCAGATATGGAGCTAAGGCTTTCTGATTGGGAGAGTTACTGCTGAGGGGTGTAAACTGGATGTCCCACACTTGGGGTTGACTTCAGCAGGCTGGTGGAGGGACTCAAAGGTTTGTGTGTGCCTGAATGACTGTGGAGAGATACACATGGAAAGGAGGTGGATTTAGCTCCTTCTGCGGGACTTAAAATAGACATCATGCTGACCTTTTAGGGAAGTTTGTATCTAAACCTAGGTAACCTCCAAAATTAAGTAGGGTAGATTGGTGAAAGCATCTAAATTCTGCCTGAATGGCACATAAGGCATATTAGTACCTTGTTGAAAGTCTGATGGTGATTCTGCTCCTGAAGTCTGATTTATTTTCTTTTATGCAGACTCCTCTCTGACTGTCAGTGCAAAGGCAGTCAACAATTTGACTGAAAAGCTAGCAGTAAATTATCATAGTGCTAAGCGACCATAATACAAGCTATGGCATATGTAAGTAATTTTCCAGAAGAAGTGGATTTGCACATTGCTCTGAAGACAAAAAGATTGTAGAGAAAAAAAAGAGAATCAGGATACTATCTTCTAAAAGTAATAGCACACAATGCAGGCTCCAAAATAATTGTTTGTGGTATAGCCTCAGGGTAAGGAAATATTATCATTAAACAGATGTAATTTGAGTGAAGCTGGAGGTCATAACATTCCGCTTACCAGTTGCAAATGCGTACCGTCAAAACACAAGTTTCCGATAACACAGAGACTTTTTCTGCTTCTTTTGATCTGTTAACATGTAACAAATATACTTTCCTTCTCTGACACTGAACTTAGGAAAGTAAATAAAATCAAAACCATACTTAGAGCACTGACTCATAGAAAACATTATACTTGTATATATGTCAAAGATATATGTTATATTAGTCATTGTAATTAAAATACACACATCTGTTTTACAATGAAATGTGACTAATGTGCCACTAATTACTAACATCTGTAGTTCTTTCTCACTATGATATTTCCGTTTTTTAAATGCTGCACATTCTGTGGATTAATGAACTGTGCAAAAGCACATTTAAAATCTAAATTAAAATAACAACAATACCCTGAGCCATACTTTGATTTCGCTTATATCAGCATTTGTTGTCAGGGACTTCCTGGCTTTCCATGAATTGTCTGGTTTGCCTCCTACAGTAACCAGAACAGATGTTCAACAACTGGACTGATACTTCTTCCCTGCCTTCCCAGAGAAACATGCCTAAGCTTGCCTCCTCTTTAGGGCAAGGGTAGCTTTCCTGGGGGCCTCTGTCTTGAAGTAATTGTGTCCTTTAAGTGCCATTCAGCATTCTTTGAGGGCTTCTTTATTTCCTGAAAAGCATCCCTAAATCTTCTTTAGTTGTTTTGGTCACTCCTTCTCTGATGAGTGCTCTGTCTTTATCAGACTTGCCATGTTAAGATCAGCAATAAGATTTTCTTTCTTCACTAAGTCTTAGACAATTGTCTTGTTTCCAGTTTGTTAACTGCCCATAGGTCTAATTCTTACAGTTCTTTAATGTGCTTTGCCTTTGACCTATTTTATCCTCAATGTAGCGTTAACATGACTGTTCCTGGCATGACATTGACTGGCACATCAGAGACAAAATTAGTAAGCACCCCACAGCTGGCAGCCAAATCATGTTTTGTAGCAGCGCTGTCCAGATTTCCCCAGAAGTAGCAGTGTCGGGTTGCTGTCATTAAACTTGCCAGGCCTTGCTTGCTGTCCTGTCAAGAATTGTCTCTCTCACGTAGTTTTAAACTCTGGGCATGGTTTTCGCTTGTGTGCTGAGTCTCATACTATTGTTTTGGACTCAGAGCTCCAAAAGTGGGTCCAGTCTTGATTTCTTTACTTACAGTGTTTTTTCTATACTATTGTGGCCACAATATCAGAGCAGCCTGCACTCTGTAAGCTTCAGTTGAGTTTGGGTGACTTCCTCTGCTTGGCAGATTCCAGATGTTTTGACAGAGTTTATTTCTGTGTCTTTCATGAGCCCATCTCTGACTTCCGTGTGTGTCTTAATGCCAGTGAAGAGCTGTTCTTTTATCAGAGACTTGTTAAATCAATTCTCATTCTCCCCAACTCCCTTTCTCCCCACTCCAGAAAAAAAATGTTCATCTTTCAGGTCTTAGATCTCTTACAAATTCTTTTGCATTCTATACTTTCCATTCCCTCTGCATTAAGAAATCTTCCATTTTTCTATGGAATGCAGTCCTCCTTAAGTTTCTGCAATCTATTTTCATTGCGAGCCTCCTGGCTGTCTTAATTGAAAAATATTTAAAACCTCAAGTTTTAGAGATCCAAGTTTTATCAGAAATAAAATTACTTTCTGCCTGTTATTCTTGTGATAGCATTCATTGTAGCTGTAGAAAATGTGCAGATCTTTTCTAAGGCTTTTTTCACTGGTAGGGAGTTGAGTCCCTCCATTATTCATTCCTGCAGAACAGTTTTCTGGTTTGATTCTCCCCTGATACAGTACTTTGTCCTGAGATAACGCCAAGTCTGGGAGTCTGACAGACTCTAAATGTGATATCAGAACGTGTCAGCATTGCTCTGCATGAACCTCCATCGGACTGAATATTTCCTTCTACGCATCTCGTACTAGCACTTTTTAAAGGCACAGCTCCACACACACTGTGAACACTCCTTTTTCCCCAGGACATTTACTTTTCCACTCCTCTTTTCTATGCTCTGCAATGGCATTGAGGAGGAGGAAAATTAAAAGAGCTTAATGCATCCTGCAGCCCAGGGCTGTGAATTCCTCCCAGCTACTTGCAGAGTGTTAATGGACACTGTACAGACCAAAAAGGGACAGAGGGAACCTGTCTCAATAGTTTTTAAAGCTTCATCTCTGTTGCTAATGATACCTTTGAGAGCTAATGAAATAGTTTTCAGATATGGGTCTGGGCTCTGCTAATGCTCATAAGCATGAGCATACGAGTAGTATTGCATACTCCAATGGGAAGTTTACTCGGGCAAAATTCCCACTGAGGTCAGCTGGGCTTTTTCCAGAGCAATCTTGCCTAATAAATCCCTTAATGGTAATAATTATTGAGTTTGGGGTTGTAGTTAAATATAGGAACATTTTAAATTAAAAAATATATGGGCTGTGCTCTCCTCCTGTCTCCACTGCTCTTTCCTGCAGTAACTCCACCAAGTAACTCTCAGTTTTTGTTGGTGTATAGCTGAGTGCAGAATCATGCTTCCTATTACCACTTGAAATAACTCATGAAAAAGCCTCAGTTTTATACAATTTATTTCCAGTATTAATTTATGGCTTTAAACTACTGAACAGCATGGCATCTAATGACTCCTGGAGTATCTTAACCATAAAATAAAATTAAGAAAATTTCTTATTTTCACTAAATGAGGTTGTGATGGCAGAGTGGTTACAACATCTTGCTTTTGCCAGAGGGATAAGCTCCCTTGTTGTGCTAGTGATGAGTTTTCAATACAGGTAGAGAATTGGATCTTGCTGCTTTGAAGCTTTTCTTGGTCAACTCAGCTGTAAATGAGTACCAGTAATTCCAGCTGAGAGTCAGAAAGGCAGCTGCCTGTGATAAAAAAAACTTTCTGTTCTCTTAAATGTGATTTACCATAGCATTGATGTCTATTGGCTATGCCGGTCTGATGGGCTCAACTGACTTGTCTTAAATTGTGGCCATTTTCCTACTACTTCTGCTGTGAGATGTGTATTTCAAATGTAAGCAGATATGTCTTGTGAGCAGCAGAACTAATGAAGCCTGCTTCCCAACAGATTTGTGTTATGCGCTTGGTTGACTTATTAACTAAATAAGGCTATGGCTATTATTAGATGTCAGGTAATCTGCAAAGAGAGATCTAGAGAATGCCCCAGCCTTGGGAAAAGCTTCAAATGGGGTTTTATGTCTTCTTAGGCACTAGTATCCAGACTGTAGAGTGGACTAATAAAGTCTTTTTCTAGCTGCTTCTCTTCATGAAGCGTAGGGGAATGTAACTGTCTTGGAACCTTTTGCCCTTCTGTTGAGTTCTGATAGAAACTGGCCAATCTATTCAAACATTAATGGGTACAGGCTGACTTGGCCTGAGCCCCAAAGTTCTCTGAAAGAAAAGATTCCCAAAATTCCATCATTTTATGGTGGATCCATTCTGTCAAACGTGAAGTCTGAAAGGATCTGCCATGGGCAGATTACTACCAGATGTTCCAGGAAATACCTAAAGTTCAGCTGTTCCAGCAACCAGTTACAATGCTCTGAATCCATGCTACAGTCGCGCTACAGCCAGCAGTGCGTAGGGATTAGTCTGCTTAAGCTGACTCTTCACTTTCAGTTTAGGCAAAGTCTGTATGACCTTGCTATGGCAAAGTAATTAGCATTGCTTTAAAACCTGATTTGCCCCTCCTCTTATGCCTTTTAACATCCACACAACTCAATTGCTTTGATTTTCTCTTGATTTCCCTGCAGCATGAAAGAGGCTGAGTTTTACTCTCAGTATGAAGTTGCATCGACTTCTTTAATGCCATTACATTAGTGTCAATTGGCAGTGCCCAAAAGGACTGAAAGGCATAATCCAGAACGAAACAAAGAAATTATCATCTGACTGGCCACAGTCAGGTACTACTTTTAGATACTAGGATTTTCACAGGAAGTTGCATATGGAAAATAGGAACTTTAAGAACTGTGAGGAGAGTTAAATCCCTGTATGCTTTAAATTTCTGTAGTATGTAGATATTCTGCAAATAAATATGTAAATATTTCTCTTTCTCACTGAATTCGTAGAGTTCCTACCCAAGTCAGAGGAAGCCTCCCGTTCCCCAGAGTCCTTAAGCATGTGCTTAATTCATGGGGTTTTAAGGAGAATTTCTGTGGAGCCCTGTGTACTTCCTATCAGCCACTTCCATGTGGGAATCAAGTCATTTATGTACACAGCTCCTGACTCTGGGGCAATTAAAATCTCAGCTATAATGTTATATTAACACAGAATTCAGTGTGCCTAATGATATATTAAATCTTCCTAAATTATAGCTAAATTACAAAAAGGACTAATATACCAAAACCAGTTAATAAATGTTTAGAAAAGGAAGCTAATTGAATTATCCCTTGTTTGTCAGAGACGGATAATCTCCTTGTGAGAAATCTCATTTTTTTCTGAAGCATGATTAATTGGCCTGACGAGTCAGAGATTATGACAAATTACGCAGGAGAAGATAATAAATAAGTCAGTAGGAAGGCTTGGGAGCAGAGAACTAGCAGCTGTTACTTGGTTTGAGGCTTGGTACCGCTTCTGGCTTCACCCTGACCCATGTGTGCTTTCCTCTCTCCTGCTGCAGACAAGCCATGCAGCACACACAGCCACACAACTGCTTTCCCCCACGTGCTCTGAGCCTTGGCATGTTACAGATCCATGGCATTGCCTCCCCAAGAAGGATGCCTGAAAAACCACATGCTTCTAAGTCAATGACTGGTTTCGACTTACTGAATAATCAAGGACACGAGATGAATTTTTTATTTTTCCTTAGTCATGGGGGGAAGGCATTTGTGGCTCACACAGAAGGTCCAGTCACAGCTTCATTTTGTTCCCATCAAACTGAATGCAGAAATGAAAATCAATTGTAGCTGTGCTGGACTCTGAATGCAAAGTGCATCTAGGCCCTTCAACACGGTCTACCTAAGGGACTACACTGCACTGGTCTATGCTCCTTTAGGAGAAGGCTTCAGCGTATGCACTGAGACTGCTCAAGTTTAGTGTACATTGCATAAGGACTGTTGTGGCTCAAGCTTCAAGTTTCAACAATGAGAGCCAGAGAAGAGCCAAGGGTGGGATGTGTACTGGTGCACCAAGCTGCAGGCTGCTCTGTCTGGGCACAGACCGGGGATGAGGCTGGTGCTGAGCTGCCAAATGAGGTCTTTTGCTCATCCTCTCATGGGTATCTGATCTGAGTGTCTTTCAGTCTAATTCATGAAAAGCACAGGGCAAGGGTGTCAAAATTTGAACTTAATGTTTGAACTCTGTACAATGTTGCCTGCTTTCATCATCTCATTTGGAAAGCCTGGCAGATGGTAGAACTGGATGAAAAGTTTATTGTTTTTGTTGATCTTATATCACATGGGCTTGAGAATAATTTTCCATTTGCACCCTCTTGTATGTGTAGATCATGCAATTTAACAGAAACTAGATTTGAGTTATTGTCTCGTTCACACTATTTGGAAAATGTTATGAATTACATCTATATTATTTATTAATGAGCTGCATTGGTATCTGGACGATAGTACTCAGGTAAACCAACTGTAGGAATAATTTCTATGCGAAGGATGCATAGAAGATAAGTTTGAGAGGTCTCAATATAGTGGGGGGAAAGGGAATGGTGATGGGCAAACTCGTTACTACTGGCACTGCCTGGTAGTTGGATATACCTGATATTTAGATTTAAATGTAAGTGCACACTTTTCATTTACTCTACACCTGTAACTTACCTCTGCCAGTCTCTAGTGGAAATCATTTGCACATGAGTTCCCAGCAATATGCAGTGGGCTTTTCCTGCACTACGTCTTGGAGTAGTTTTGAGAAGAGGTACAGGGCTAGGCTTTGGCTCTTTGTAAACCAGGAGCTTCTAGGACTTAGTGTATGTTACAGGGGAGGAACTGCCTCTCCGGTAGCAAGCAGGTATGAGCCTGTTGTTTACTGAGCTTCTCTTTGTAACCATGAGAATTCATAAATCAGTAAGCACACTCAAAATAATCTTGACAGTTTAGAGGGTTTGGGGGTTTTTAATTAGTACTATTGATCTCCCAGTTTCTGAGCCTTTATGATGTAGCAGCGATCAGAGCTTCTAACCGTTCTCTATAGCCTCAAGAGCAAGGTATATTTTAAATTAAAGTGGGGGTTGCCACAGCCGCATGATTTGAAGACCTAGTGTCTCAAGTAGAGTATCAGATAGTGCAAAACTTCCAGTTAAATAATGACTATTGGCAGCACACTGCTTTTTCTGTTATTCCTGACTCTACTAAAGCAGCGATTTGAGGTGATTGTAAGTTCACATATCCTGCCTTTTCCTGTGCAATCACTTTTTCCCCCTTTACAACATCAGTTAGTTCTCTCATATTTAATTCTTCTTTATATCATCAGTTTGCTTATCTGGAAAAGCAATTTCCCAGGCATGCCCATCTAAGTCACTGCGAACCTGCTGCTGTCCCCAGTCCCATACCAAGTGCATCCAGTCAGCTTCTCACACCAGGACCTCTGAGGTACCTCAGAGCCTCTCCAGCTCTGTTTTGGGTGGTGCATCCCTTTAGCAGGAAGGAGCAGAAACCTCCAGTGGGGACAGGCGCAAAGGAAATAGCCAGGTACCTATAGCCTTTGAGACCTAACTTGAGAGGCCCACCATCAGGACAAAAAGATGCCAATAGTCTACCAAAGAGGGACCTGGGTTGGAACAGCAAGGTCCCAGAGCTGTCAGAGATAACTGGTGTGTGAGCGGCAAATTTACCAGCCAGCCTGCCCAGCCTTCATGGTTGCTTTGCCAGTTGCTGTTAGAACTGCTCATCCTGCAAATACGCAGCAGCCTTTATTCTAAGTAGCTGGTTTGTGTTTTGTATGCTTTTCAAGGTGGCAGCTCCTTTGAAGGGGTCCCTCCAGGAGCCCTTGTGCACTTGCCACAGGTTTCTGTTTATTCCCTGCTGTCACTCTAAGGAGTTTGAGTATCAAACAGCTTAAAACATACAGGGATTGTTCCCAACAGGAGTGAATAGTCAGTGTTTTATATTCATTGGAGCATTTCAGCCAGTTTTAATCACAACAGAATATGTTTGCATCTGGTCCCAGCCCTGTGAGTCCTCCCTCAGTACTTTGGAGTAATTGAAGAATATGATTAAAGGTAATTATTTTAATTGCCTATTGACTCAGAAAGATTTCTGATAGCACTGAGTAAAATCTGGTCTGTAAAGGAAAGGCCTCGTGGATTGTCTGCATCAGGACAGACAGCCATCAGCAGTGCTGTGAGGGATGCAGATGAAACATCGCTAGCCTCCTGCGAGCACTGCGTGGATTACACGGGTCAGGCAACACGTTTTTTAACTGAATGTGGAAGACCGAATGTGTGCACTGTGCCAATTTGCCCGTGAAGCATTTGGGCTTGTTATTAGTCCACACAGTGCTCAGCCCCAGTGTAATGTCACTGACTTTGCTGAGGCTCCGCTTTGATGCAGCTGTGAGGGAAAGCACAGAGTTCTTTTAGGGCTTAAAGCCTGAAATATGAGAATCCATACCATATATATTCAATAAGGTGAAATACTCAACACCTAACCATTCCAAAACCAGCATTTTTGTTGGAGGCAGCAGTAAAGAAGAATCATGGTCTAATAATTAGCTCACCCGTGTTGAACTTGGAAATCATTGTGTGTATTCTCTGCTCTGCTGATCCTGCATTGGCCTTTGGAGCAGCACTTTGGCTCTGTGTCTCGTTTCCCCTCTCTGTAAAGAGTGGACGTGCCTTCTTAGGAGTATGTGAATTGCTTTCATGCTGTGTTAGTAGTGACCATGTAAATTCACTGATGTAGTGACACAGAGGGCAAAGACCTTTGTGATTTTTTTTTATGTATAAATATACAGTGTCTATGGAATCAACCACTTCTGACCATGGAAGAAAAGTACATCAGAAGATATTAAATTCAACAGAACAACTTTCGCTTAGTGACACTAAGCAGAAGTTTGCTGTTGGGTGGTAGGGTCTTCTGGGAGAGCATTGGCACATGCTCTTAGAGTTTATCTAGACATCTGCTATTAGCCCCCATGGCAAAGAGGCTATTGGAGAAGATGGACTTCAGTTAGACCTAGGCTGGCTAATCCCATATTACCTGTGTGTAATGAGTGCGATTTTCAGAAGTTTGAAGCCTCTGTATGTTCTATTTGTACAGTATAAACATCCTTTCTTTATCAGGTTTGCCAGGCAGGTACTTTCCTTCGGTTGTGTTTTCCCCTATTGGTGAGTCAAAGCATTTTTAATAGTCTTAGACTTTTTTATTTGATTAAGTGCAGTTATAAGAAATAAAAAAAAAAAA
>WHYT01017257.1:455902-481540 GCA_009806455.1 Tetrax tetrax
TTTCCCCTCTCTGTAAAGAGTGGACGTGCCTTCTTAGGAGTATGTGAATTGCTTTCATGCTGTGTTAGTAGTGACCATGTAAATTCACTGATGTAGTGACACAGAGGGCAAAGACCTTTGTGATTTTTTTTTATGTATAAATATACAGTGTCTATGGAATCAACCACTTCTGACCATGGAAGAAAAGTACATCAGAAGATATTAAATTCAACAGAACAACTTTTCGCTTAGTGACACTAAGCAGAAGTTTGCTGTTGGGTGGTAGGGTCTTCTGGGAGAGCATTGGCACATGCTTGCAATGCTCTTAGAGTTTATCTAGACATCTGCTATTAGCCCCCATGGCAAAGAGGCTATTGGAGAAGATGGACTTCAGTTAGACCTAGGCTGGCTAATCCCATATTACCTGTGTGTAATGAGTGCGATTTTCAGAAGTTTGAAGCCTCTGTATGTTCTATTTGTACAGTATAAACATCCTTTCTTTATCAGGTTTGCCAGGCAGGTACTTTCCTTCGCTTGTGTTTTCCCCTATTGGTGAGTCAAAGCATTTTTAATAGTCTTAGACTTTTTTATTTGATTAAGTGCAGTTATAAGAAATAAAAAAAAAAAAATACTCCACTAAAATGATCTGATTTTTCACTTAAAGGCATCAGAGAGGCCAAGAAAGATTCAGATTGCAACTGTTTTGACTATTATGACATTTGCCATCCTTTGTATTTGGGAGGAGCTGAGTCAGACTCTTTTCTTCCTCGCACTGCTCAGAGCAGGTTTATACCAGCGAGGTCTGATTTACAGGACTCCTCCCACAGGCAGTTTTTTTCTACCCATGTGGTTATACTGAGTCCAGTGGATTTTTGCCTGATTTATTACCGTGTGAGCGAGTGCTGCACCAAGCTGTGTGACTCCTGCCGTTAGTCTCAATTTGCACTGATGCATCTGACAGCAGGGTTTGACCTGAGTGATCCCACTGTTGCTGTGGCACATGCATTGTAACTAAAGCTAGCACTACCTTGTTATCTCTTTAGAAATGCATGCTGTGTATGCACCTCTTAGCTCACTTCTTGTCTTTACAGCTACCTCCTCTTCTAAATAACTCTATTCACAAGCATCATTATGTTGCTGTGCATCTGCCATGAAGAGACTGCAGGTCCAGCATGATGTAACTGGGGCAAGTGTCCAAACCCCGACTCCAAAGTCCTTCCCACTGTTATGCATTCAGGGGGATGCCAGTGAGCTCAGGGAGAGCTCGGGGTGCTCAGCATGGGCTGGTGTAACCTGTGCTGTATAGGCAAATAGCCAAGTGCAGATGACTATTGTGCTGCTTGTGGACCGCCTGAGTTGCATCCTTGATGAAGAATTAGCGGTGCTAACAGTGCCTTTTGTCTTTTGACTGAATGCCTCCAAAATGCTCCCCTTTCATCTATTTTTCCTTCACTAATTATTTCCAAGCAGCACTGTGCAGCTTAGCCCAAATTCAGGAGCTGCTGAAGCTGCAAACAGTGCTGGTAAAGCTGGTTGTAGGAATGGGCAAAACCAGCAACTGCTTGGGATGGCAAAATGATTGCAGCAGCCTCATTTGTCTGAACAGAGTCCGACGGGCTGCTACAGTTGTGGGGTGGGAGATTTCGGCTTTATGGGGCACTAATGCTGCTCCCACGGCAGCCCAATGCAGCAGTGGCTGTTACTAAGTGTGCCCAAACCTCTTAGTGGCAGCAGAAGCAGCAGCTCTGGAGGTCCCTTGTCCCCAGCCGTCTGTCTCAGCACTGCCCATCCTTCTCCCATACTCAGAGAGCCGAGGCACACACCAAAAGGTTTGGGGAGCTTGTAGTCTATTCACCACTCCAGCACATTTGCCTGATCAGGATCATTAACCTTAATTCTCCAGGCCTTTTTCCTCTACTACTTGCAACTTACCACTTTTTTTTTTGTTTATTTTCATCTTTATTTCCCATAGTGTACTGAGATAATGTGAAAGAAACATTTATTCACACAAATAAGGGAAGGTAATAGCATCCCTCCCTGACCACATGCTCTCTTCTGTTCCAAGTCTTAATTAAAATGGTAGTAAAGGAAGCAAATCAATTAACTGATAGCTTACAAGATGGTTTATTAACTTACACATGTACACACACACACACACAATTACTTACAAGTATCACATTACTGCTTTAGTTTATCTGTTAGCAAATGCTGCTAATGAACTGCAGTGTTACTGAGCTAGGTAACAGATACCTAGGAATCCAGGGAAATTATTCAAATATATCAATTTTCTCTAAAAATAAACCTTAATTTTTGTTGTTCAAAATGTGCAGAAAAATTATCATCCAGTTTCCTTTGTACATTTGGAAAATTACCTGCTTTGCTAAGGTCAGAACAAAAACATGTTCCAATCCTTTCAGTTACAGTTACAAGCAGTACAGTAGCTTATTCACAGAAACAAAATTCTGATATATCTGGTCTTATGCTCTGGCAGTGTGTTGACTCTAAGTCGCTCACTCAGCACATCATCTCTGCCTTTAATGTGCGGGGTTAATTGCAGCTCTTCGGGATCTGAAAGTTGGTTATCGGATGGGAGGCCCTGGTTTCCATGGGTTTCTTTAAGTGATATTTCTTAATAATACACAGAATTTCTAGGTTGGACTTCAGTCTAACATTCGCCTTTTTTTTTTTTAAGCTGGATAACTTCTGTTATATTACAATAACAAAGAACTGGAAATAACTTTATTTATTATGATCTGCCACAAGGCATAACTGAGAGCAGACTGTTTAAAGTTTAAAAGTTAACTTTAGGAGTATATTTTAGATGATAGATGAAAAAAAATCCCTATGTCTATAAAAGTTTAGGAAGATCCAATCTATTTACAGTTTGTGGCCTTTGGATCTGGATAGTGGTTATTTGTAAGTTGCCATCAGATAGCATAACATCCTGCTGTGCCTGTGAAATACTGCGACATTACCTAATGTTGTGCACTCCGTCTACCTGAGGTGCTCAAGCCTTTGAGTCCTGCTGCCTTTCCTGAGGGGAGCTGCAGGAATAGCAGAGGACACCCAGCATGGCATTGCTGCTCGCCAAGTGCTCACAGAGCACCCACAGCTGACGTTTGCTGCCCTGTCTTCACAAGCTGAAAGGAAAGCCTGACTTGAAATACAAAATCTTCCTGCTTTTCTTGCACCTTGTGGTGACAGTATCTGTTGCAATACAGCATTCTCGAAATAAAAGGATTAAACAGAATGGACTCTATAGCATAATTTTCTGAACTGAGACCAAAGCCACAGGCTCACAGGTTTGTCAAAAGTTGGGATGTGTTTAAAAAGTAACTTGGGTTTAAACCATTTAAAATTATTTAAACTATTCTAAATGTTCTGAGACAAAGTCTAATTTTTCTTCTTGTCACTCCCACTGTAAGAATCTTATAATTGGAGCCAGGCAAAGCAATTTTGATTAAATCCAATTCAACAGAATGTAGAAAGCTAGAACAAGAATGAAAGGGCTAGGAGACTGAAGTTATTCACAAATTCTGGTTGAACTTAATGCATTGTTTTATACTAAAAAAAATAGGGATGGGTGAATTTTGGAAATGTCAAATTAGCTTGTTTGTAAAATGTTGACATGAAATATTGTGTTTCAGATATCCAGAAACCTTTTTTTTTTTTTTTGAGTATACAAATCTGCTTTCATTTCAATGTTTTAAAAACAAAACATGAAAAACATTTTTCAGATAGGTTTTTTTTTCATTTTAAATGACCAAAATTCATTTAAAATGGCTTCAATTAGAACTACCACCTACAGTTAAACAAAAGATGTCAGCCCTGTAGCTAAAAAAGATACAACTTTAGTGTGAAGGAAATGTTTTCCTATTAGCACAAAACATATTTCCTGCAAAATTTGAGAAGCCTTGTTTTGCTTCAACCTCAAACAAAAGAATTTTTAAGTTACTTCAGTCATTATTTACCTATCTTGAAATATGGGCATGACCATGAATTCTGCTACAGAAATGTATTGCTACCTTTTTGATTATCCTGTATTTAATTGATTTTGGAAATCAACCATATACTTATCGCAGACTAAACAGGATCTATTAATGAGCAGAGCTTAGCTATTTTATTTTCCTCATACATTTCCTTCATGTAAGTGCTGTTGGGGTTTGCAGGCCTTTTGTGTGCAGGTGATTGAAGTTAGCACACACTCTTAGCTCTTCCTGTAATCAATCAATCAGTCTTTCAATTAAGGGACAAAGAAAGGAATCAGTATTGGTGAGATTTCTGCCTGTGCACAAGAGACTTGTATTGATCCTCAGACCAGGTAACTGTCGATTGCGAGAAGATTATTGATCATTTGTACTTTGTTTTCCTAGTACATTGATGTCATCTCTGGAAAAAAAAAAAAAAAGAAACATCACAGGTTAGCAATAACTTTCTGGCTTTGTTTTAACCTGGAATGATCCATAGCATCATTGTAAAAGCTGAGCTGGGAGATAATCAGATAAAAAATACAGGAGTTCTAGAGAATTATTAATGGAGATGCTGGAATTACATTCATAAATTTCCTCCCACTTAACTTTAATTTTCCTACATGTTTCCTTGTATCTTTGGAGGCACTTGTTTTTCCTAAGTGAATTAACAGAACAAGGCTAGGATTCTGGCTGTCGTGGTGGCTTCCAAACACCCCGTTCACCGTCAGGTAGGAATACGCTAGCAGCAAGCAATGCATTCTATGGCAGCATCCTGCTAGGAGACCTGCTCACAGTGTTACAAACTCCGGATAATCATCCTTTGGGCTGCTTCCCAGTGTTGCCTTGTCATGTCAGTGGGGAGCAGCTCCTGGATCCATATCGTGGCTGCATCTTTCCATGAGATTACTACCTGGAGTATCTGCTAATGGGGAGGCAGCTGCTTTGCAGCATAGTCCTGCCGTAGTGCAGACAGCCTTGCAGTATGCCTGGGCCTTGTGTTAGGGTATTCCAGGTGTACAACTGGGAAGCTGGAGGACAAAGCAGTTAAATGACTTGCCTTAGGCCATGCAGAGTGTTTGGCAGTCCAGGTAGATCTGGACTGTCAGCAGGACCTCAGAGTGACCCCAGAGCCTTTACTGCTGTGCAGCCTTTCCCTCCATCTAGGCGGATGTGCCTTTGCAACTTCTGTGTCTCTGCCTAGCAGTGCCACCATCTCCCTGCTCCACCAGACTCCCCGTTCCTCTGGAACATACCTGTTTTGGCTGGATCCCATGTTTGACCTGGAAAATATAGAGAGTTAGGTATTAATTGTGACTTTCAGCGTAGTAATCAAAGACGAGCATTCAAAGAAGCAACAGATTAGCAGTTGGGAAAATGCAGGAACTTTTCGTCCTTTCCCTTTTCTTCACTGCTCTTAATCTTCAGTTTTACTCCATCTAGCGTCAGTGCTAGGGAATAAGAGATTTTCTTCTCTTGCAGCCCTCAACTTGTTTATATTCTTAGATCTTGTGACTCCACTGGGAAACAGTATCCATCGCAGTCCCTTTCCTTCAATAATACTTAAGCATTTTCTGGTGACTTTGCTAAAGAAAGAACTCACAGGAGATTTGGCAGGCAGGGACATGCTCCTCATAATTTGCCTCAGTCTTTTTTCCTTCTCTGAGAAAAACTTTGTCATGTATGTCTTTTAAGAAAGCTGTGCTGAAATTTTCTGTTCACGTGAACTTCACTGCACTAACCATATCTGTAATAAAGAGTTAAGACTTGATTCAAGTCTTTCGAGTTTGAACCGGGCGTACTGTTCATGGGAGACCGTATAGTGAGGCATATATTACTCTGGAATCAGAGGGAAATCTCTGGAGTTTTTTTTCTGCTGTTTCCTCCCTTATTTCTTTCTCCAGTTTGGGGCTGGGGTGAGTCAGCATAGCTCTATAAAATAGCAGTGCCTGTATTGTCCTGCAACGCTTTCACAGCTGAATTCCTGTACTGCCTGCTTTGCCCAGCCCTCGGGGAGCTTCAGGGCATCCAGGGCAGGGGGCTGCTGAAGAGCGAGGAGGGAAGCTCGCAGCACCCAGCCAGAACCTGCCTGCCAGCCTGCAGCCCGGTGACCACACCGGCGGTACCTGGGGGTTGTCTCAGCCCTCCTTCGCCTGCACCTGCCTGGCACTTCAGAGACACAAGGAATTTCTTTTAGTGACACGTCTGATGTTACCCAGGATGTCATGGTTATGCAGCAATATTTTTCAGCTTGTTTCAAGCAGTTTGTGGCAGCTCTTTCCCAGAAAGGAGAAGCATTTCAAAACATAATCAGGGGACCTGATACGGGCTGCGTTTATGAACTTGTCAAAACTTCTTCAGACAAAATAACACAGATTTAAGCATGTGAACTAAGTTACACAAATTTCTGCCTGTCTGGAACGGTAAACACTAAAAAACCAACAATTCTCCCCTCTTCCAGCTATGACAACAGATTAATGAAGCACAAACCCAGTGCAAAGTTCTTTGAGCTAGCGGGGTGAATCAGCAATAGATTAGGGATGCTCACTGGATCCCTTTCCCTGCCTGTGCTGGAGGAGAAGGTGGCAGGGAACTGCTGGGAAAGGCATTGTCTTTCAGTGTTGTTCCTAAATGATTGTCTGCCTGTGGCCTAATCTGAAGTAACTCCATTCTCTGCATACAAAAAGAGCAAAGAAGAGACTGGCTGGAAGGCTGGTCTCTACATGTAGTACAACACAATCTGTAAGTCACCTAAAGAGAGTGGCTGTCTTGCTGATGAGCTCAGGTGGCCTTCCCACTGTTGACAGTGCCAATTGCTGAAGGAAAGGATGGTTCAGCCTTCCCCAGCACCTTGCCTGTAATATTTCACTACTTCCCTTGTGCCAGATATCTTTGAACAGCCTGATCACTCTGAAAATAATTTTTATATTATAGGGCATAGATTTTTGGCAGGGCTGGTTCCCTGAGACAGTGGGGATTCATGACTGCCTGACCAGAACGTGTGGCTGCGCTGGGAGGGATAGGGAAGCAGAGCAGGACTGTCTCTGGAGATGGGACACTCCATTGGTCCCACGCTTTGCTCTCCTCCAGGGAGTCGTGGAAGCTCACTTAAAGGAACCAGTTCACAAACTCTTTAAAAACCAGCATTTCCACCTAAAGGGGTAGTTATTCTTCAGCACTGGTCTCCAGCTCCAAGCCCCCCTTCTCCACCTCTCCTATGCCAGCACAAGCATTTCAATGTCTATGTAGTAAATCAGATTTGGGAGTGGGCCAGGTGGTGTTTTTAATGCATAAAAAATGATTTTGGGTCTTTTTCCACTTACAAGTCCGTACAAATTTTCCATTGAAGCTGTGGGCCTCTTTGAAATGTCTTTAAGCCAAATTAAAACTCATATGGAAAGCCTTTCCATATGGAAAGCCTTTAAGCCCATAAACTTCTGTGAACCCATGAGAAATACTCCATGGATCTCCAAACGTTTGCAGACTACAAGGCAAAAGTTAGCATCACTTTGTGTGATACTTGCTAATTTCTTTCAGCGTGAAAGTCTGTCACCAGACTGTAAAGTGCACAAGGAATATGAAGGTGGGTGGTTATAAGCAATAACCAGAAGAAAAACAAACTCAGCTTTGCTGATACCTAGTACACATCCTTCAAGGCAGAACTCTTGGAGAGTAAGAGATCAGGGAACTGAAATAAAATTATCTGATAGACTATATACATGATCTTAAAAAAGGATCTGTAAGTAATCTTATTTTCTGAGAAATCACTGAAAAAAAAAGGCTCTTAGGAATCCATCTGAAATTAGTGATTCCTTTTTCATAAGTTTAGTGTGAACTTGTGTGGAAATTCAGTGGGATACAGGAAATTCTGTGAGTTGAAATATGCAGGAGCTCTGATTTGATGCTGTTCTTTTCTGGCAAAGACCTGTGGCACTCTGAGTTGCTTGCATCAGGAGGGCTTATTTTGTTTTGTTTTTAAGCTGTCCTTTAGCTATGACAGCAGCTTTCATTCCTAGCTAATCCCATGTTGTCACCTCTCTGACAAGCCCTAGTCAACATAAAGCTACGCAGACTGGATGGCAGACAAGTGCTGGCTGGGAGCAGGAGGCGCTGTTCAGTGGCATCTAAATATTTGAGTTAGCCTGGGTGTCTGTTGACAGGAGTGAAGGGAGCACCCTTCCAAAAACATCTCTGATTTTTTTTATCCGGACTCCAGGGAAAGGTAGAGTTACTCATTTATTGCTGGAATTAGTGGCACCAGCAAGTTTGCCAGCCGATACCATGATGGCTGTGGAAGGAATTGCCTCCAACAGGTGTCTGAATATGACCAGGAAAGCATTCTCCTGACTCAGCAGGTTCGGGACTAACTCTTACAATCAAATGATTTAGAGCTATTCAAGACTACCCTCAAACAGTTGTGCAGAGGAGTAGGAAGGGACTAAGGATTCCTCCCTTTTTGGCAGCTGTGAAAAGGTCAACCGCAAACGCAGCCCCCAGATCTGAAGGGAGCACAGGCGTCCTGGGCCAGATGCTCTCCCAGGGAATGTGGAGAGTAGCCAGAGAGGAGCAAAAAATAGCCAGAAGTGTGGCTCTGCCCGTCAGGCTGGTAGCTGGCATCAGTGAAGTATGCCGCATCCTGGAAAGGGGTTTAATGAATTAATCTCACCCTAACAGTCTGGGCTATATGTATGTGTGTATATATAAAAAACTGTCTCTGTGTGCATGTGTGTCAGTATATGAAGTATTCCCTCCATTCAGGAATGGTGCTAAGAGGAACTGAGAGCCTGAAAGTGCCTGCAGAGTATCTTAGTGCTGCTTTTTAAAGTCTGCTCTCCCCAGCACAGTGCAAAGCTTAGTGTCCTTGGTTTTGAAATGTGTGATATAAAGATTAATTTCATTTTATGGAAAGGGTAAGCTGAGCCAAGTTTACTTGTACAAGGTTATTCAGAAGAACAAATTCGGGTAGACAGGCCAGTGACAGAGCCAGGAAGAGAAGCTAGTTTATTGCTTTAGTCACTGGTGACCATTGCCTCAACACAGGACGGGTATTTACATTTTGTTTCTGCAGGTGCGTCTGTGCAAGGAGTTGAGAAAGCCATTTCTGCTGAGATCATTTGCTCATTTTTTTAACATTTACACAAACATACATGGAGTTCTTTAGGCCATCTCTGTTCATACTTATGTTTATTTGCAATAGCACATATTATTGTGGCATTTGTGCAGCTTTTAAGTATTTTTCATTAAACTCAGTTCCCAGCTTGCATACTGAGAAAACCTAAGGCAGTGAATACAGCCACCCACTCATCCCTGTGGTGTTGAGAAAGGAATCGGGCCTGCTCCAGTGTATCAGCAGGGCCAGACTCATCTTGTGCAGGTGGTACCTGCTCCCTAGCAAAGTGCAAATGTACTTCTGCCTAAGGAGACTGTACTCTTCCAAGTTGTCTTCTGCTCCCATTCTCCCAATGGTTGTTCACTACTGCTGTTCAACCACAGTGACAATGCGAAGGGAGGCTCTGCAGTCAAAGCAGATCAGGAAGGAATCATTTTTGATTGATTTTGCAAGGCTTATTTAGATCATGAAGGAGGCTAAGTGTCTTCGCTGGCTCTGTTTTTTCTTATTCGTAAACCTCTATCAACTTCTGAAAACTTTATGTTGACCTGGTGATTGGGTTGTTTGTGGAATATATTAGTTGGCAGAATGAACAACCTTGTGAAGGGCTGCTTGGGGAAAAAAAAAAAAAAAAAGAGTGGCAAGTGAAAGAACAGTTTAGGATGTAGCTGAGGGATGTTAAGAGAAAACATTCAAGTCTTTGACCCCAGAGGTGTCAAAGATTCTGCTGAATCTACATGACTAATTTTCTCCAGATCCAAGAAAATGACACTGACCATCATAGTTTAAAAGAAATATTCCTGAGAGAGGAAAATAAAAAAGAAGCTTGTTTTAGCAGAACAAAGACAGATGCAGGCAACAAAGTGGCTCCAAGGAAGTTGAGGATTACTGGAGAAAGCCAGGAAGTTGTCTGGATTATTGGGGATTTAGAAAGAACAGGAGTGCATGTAGGATACAGCTAATTTTTTCCCTTTGATGCTTCAATTCTGTTGCTGCAAGATGCTTTATGACCATGCATGAGAAGGCTACTTTGAACTGGTCACAGCTCCTGTAAGGGGGAACTGTAGCACTGAAACTTGCTTTTGCCTTCTCCGCAAATCCAGAAGTTACCTGAGGCACGCAGGAATGGAACTGTGGAAGATGAAGACTCAAGGCCAAAGGGTGCACTCAGGAAGCCCAAAACAAGGACAGGGATGCAGTCAGTCTGTCCAAGAGCAGTGGTCTGCAAGGTATGGGGGGAGCTGTAGCATACTTTGTATTGTACAGGCACCACCATTTCTAGTCCTCCACATGGGAAGAAACAGGCATCTGCAGGCTACAGATGAGGGGTGAAGAAAGCCCAGTGGGCACTGGGATAGATAGCCAGGGTGGAGATGGGAGAATAGATGGACTAGGAGGCAACAGAGCTCTGCCGATTACAGCAGATGGTCATAGGCAGTTGAAAGCTGGATGGATTTTCAAGCTTTCTGGTATGTTCTCCAGTGCTTTTTCTTCTCTGCTTTCCTATATCCCTCTGCTGAGCCTTGCTCTTTCCATACCAAATGATGTCTTATTTCTATGGCAGGAATGCCATGGCTGCACGCAACAAAAATTGAGCTGAGTGAGAAAAGGGTGTTAACAGGTGGACTGGGGTAGATCTACTGGGGTGTGGTTTTGTGGGACTATATGAAGTGATTGTTGTGCCAGGGAAGCCCATTGCACTGCAGTGAGAGCTGCCTTCTGCCATGTGTCTTTCTGGCAGCTCTAGTTTCTGACAGCTGAAGCTCTTGTTTTTTATGTTTGCTGTTGAAAAACATCTTGGAGGATTCAGTCTGTTCCAGGCACTGTCCTGCTAATGCAGGAACAGGAGATGTCTCACAAAGGACTGCCCATGAGAGACCCATCAAGTCCAATGGTTTTGAATGGCTGCTGCTAACTCTTCCATTTCATAACTCACTGGGATTTTTTTCTTTATTTATTTTTGTTTTCTTCTTTTCTTTTTTGCAGGGCTAGTGATTTCAGTTTGCAATTTGATTCAGTTGCAGTTTGAGTGAATGGTATACAGAGTCATAGATTACATTTAAAGAAGAAAGTACTTTTTTAAAACTAGAATTCTTCACTGTCACATGGCCAAAGGCTGGGCTGGGAAGACACCAAGCAGCTGGGATTCTGTGTGAAAGGCTAAGCCAACCCACCTTTTCAAACCATTCCACACCAAGACTTGCTCTTCTGGTAAGATTGCTAACACTCTAATGCTTTCCTCAGAATACCAGTGACTGTGCTTAACAAATTCCTTTATTCCTAATATATGCCTGTATTTCTTACTTGGATCCCATGTGTTGGAAGAGGTGAATCAGAAAGATGAGAGACAGCTGGAAGCAACTGAGGGAGCATGTTTAAGCAACAGGAAACTTGGAAAGTGGAGACTGTAATCTTGCAGGCAAAGATGGGATGCTATAGTGCCCATCTCCTGGTGGCATGTGACAGACATAGATTTATGCCTAGGAAAATGTGTGCTTCTTCATATCCATCTGCAATTGACAATGATTTTTAGTGTTTTGAAATGATAGACGATTCAGTGGTCACATATTTTGTGTAATGAGTCATTGATTTCATCTCCCTCTGCAAAGGTCTCCAAACAAACTTTTTGATAGAGATGTTAGTAGGAAGGCCACAGCTTCAATGAAATGTGGATAATGTGGAAAATGAAGTAGCCTCATTTCAGTTATCTCCAGGCTGAAAAGTGAGATACCCTACTGCTGGGAAACTGTCCTCTTAAAGTCAGGTCAGTGCAAAGAAAAACGTCCAAGTCTGACATATTTCCAAGGAGGGAATTTCTTCATTGAAAAGTAATTAAAATTCACAAAAGTTGCTGTAGCATGGCTTAAAACAACCAGTACCAGTCCCTGTTTCCTGCTCTCTTTGTATAAAAATCTTCGAAGGAGAAAGCATCTTAGCTAGTCTGCTTAGGAACTGGATAAAAAGAATTCCTTTGCAGATTTATTTTTGGCATCGTGCTATTTCAAGCACTTTTGCCATTGAACTTGCCTATAGTAGAGGAGCAGTATATGACTGCATCTTAAGCAGATATGATTTCAATGGATAGTAGAGCGGCTGAGATAGTATCGCTCTCTGGCTGCAGACTGAATGTATAATGTTACACGCGAATAGCTGATGCAGTATCTGAGTCGCTGCAATGCATTTAAACGCCCAGCATCCTGTGCAAGCTGTGTTCTAGATCTTGGTTCTTTTTCCTTGTGAACCACTCTTCCAGTGACATGTTCAGCCAAGGTCAAAGTCTCTTTCTTTTAATGTGTATTTACTTACGGATTTTGATTTTTAAATTTTGGGCCCGTTTTCCAAAGAACTCCCACTTGTGGCTTTCTCAAGTACGCTAGCATCAAAACTAAGTCTCCAGTTAAGTTTATCTGTAAGCTCAGACTCTGGTGATTAGACAGGTTGTGTCTCTCCTTTGCAGCCAATAGTGATATGACTCATAACTGGCTTCCTGTTTATACATTCTGCATTCTGCATTTCACAGTATTACAGACCAATCTCCAAACCAGGAGATTTTTCTTTCTATCTGACTTTAAACCTGTTTGAAGGATATGAAACTTCTAGATCAGTTTGTGTTCTCTGTCTCTGCCTGTCAGTACAGCTGGCTACAGACCTGAACATGACAAAATGCTGGGAAAATGATTCTTGGCTCAAATGTTTAGGCTGAGACATTTCTGCTAGTTGGAATAAACTGAAGCTCAACATTCAAACTTGCCTATGATTGCCCAAGCCTAGTCTTTGCCATGCCATCCATCTCCAACGTTTATCAAGGGGATGATTTCACCTTCTATGTAATCCATGGTGCTGTTTTTGGAGTTAGACAATGAGGACAGTGGAGTCTTTCAAAGTGCAATAACATTCCAAGCCCTCCTCCATTCACCTAAAGAATACTCTGATTCTCAAGAGTACCTAGTGTTTCCCAATCATAGTCTAGCAAAGGAAAAATAAGCAGTCCCTCAGAAGAAGTCAAGTGGGAAAATACAAAAGAACATCTAGATGATGCTTTGGGTAGCAAAGGAGAATCACTGCTATGCTTGACACTTGGCCAATGCAGCTCCAAGATCCTCTTCTCCTCCATCAAACATCAATATGACTTGTCTATTGCATTTAAAACCTGATCTCCTGCTGAGTGATTTATGTGGAGGCCTGTAGAACCCAGTGAGAGGCATGGGGACATTTTGTGAGTGCTGTTGTCCAGGATGTGTTGAGGCAACAGATTCCTTTTTGCTATTGGAGCAGGTTTAAAATAGATACCTTTTCCTTTTTGGTAAACATTCTCTATCTCTCCATCCTTCTCCTTGTCTCTGTATGTCTCTTTCTTTGTCTCCTTCTGTCAGAATAAATCTGTCTGCCATGCTCTGTAGTTAACTCAAAATATTGCTAGCATTAAATGTGCCCAGACATTTTTATTAATACATTAAACTTGCATGAAATTTTGGGGCATTATAATTTACCAAGCTTACGCCAAGATGGCATTTGAAACTGACATGAGCTATTAATTAAAAAAAAAGGACATTAAATAATTGTCAGTTGACATCTAAATTACTGTTTTGCTAGCTGAGAGAAGCTTGCCTCAAGCCTCTTTCTCTTCTGAAGTGTTAGTAAATACCCCATTGAGTTTAAGGGCATCCCATTATGAATTGATTGTTTAAATCTTAATGTTATATACCTGACTAAATAAAGTGGTGCATGCTGTTAATTATTTCACAATGAGCTGTCAGTGTCATGTGGGTGTAGATACACTTCTGTTTTAAGTATTTGTGAAAGTATCAAGGGGGACGCATCAGAATGCTTTGTGATTTTAGTGGAAACATGTTCTTGCAATGTGTCGGTTAGTTACCAGTTAATCAGGGTTCTAGTATAAAAGAAGATTATCTCCATCAAGGCCTTCAGCTGGTATGAGGCTGAGAAACTCCATCAACTATGATAGTACTGTGCTGGGTGACACCCACTCAGAGTATGTCCCAGCTAGGGAGAGAAATTGAGTGGCTTGAGGTGCTCGTAGATAGGAATGTGAAATTTAAAACAAAATTTGGCTGAAGGTGAATTTGCCAAGTGCTCCATCAGTTGGATTAAGGTTTTTTTCCTGAACAAACACTGATAATCATCACTGGTCAAGCAAAAAATGAAGTTGTTGGCAGAAGATATGCCAGTTCCCCTCTCCAATCCTGAAGAAGTGATGTCTTGATTATCACTGAGGGTTTCAGGTTGTTTGTATCCCTGAGGGATTCAGGATGGCTGTATGATTGGTTGGAGTAAATCTAGAACCAAGTGATTTCAGATAATGGACTTTGCTTTATCAAAGGATTTTCCAGGACTAGCCACCGGCCAAAAAAATGTCATGAATTAGAATCCTGAGGGAATTGAAGCAAGTAGCTAAAATCAATATAGACCTAATTATCACGTCCTTCTAGTGACTTGAATAAATGTGAAACTATCCCTATGGCCTATGGACAAAAATACATCAGATAAAAATGAACATACAGCTTGGATTTTCATGAGGAATCTCCTCAGTATTTATAATACAGTGCAAGTAGTCAGCATGAGTAATATTTCAATGCTCTTTTCAGGAAATAAACTGAAGGGGATTGTGGTGGCTTTGTGCTTGGGGGGCTTTGGGGACTTTTTTTGATGGCTGTTCTTAAGATCAGCCACCTCCCATACATCTCCTTTCAGGGATATCCAATCTCAACCAGTTAGATGAAGAATGTTTGAGTCCAAAACATGGCATATAACCCCATTCTTTGGGTCAAGTTTTGTCCTACAACAAAGAGACAACAACATGAGTGAGAGTTCTATAGAAGGCTACCACATACTACAGCTATTACTTGTGCTATAAAGGTCCAGTTCCAACCTTTAAGATATACCTATTAGGTATAGGCCAGTTTAACATGTCAAGGCAAACTCTACCATCTGGAAAGACCCTACTCTGAAGAAGATAAGGAGGAAAGATAAAAAAGTACATTCAATCCTGTATGCTGTATTTCCTTTTGATTTTCTGTGAGTGGATTGCTTGGGTTGCAGAATGATGGTGCAAAAACAGCTAAGCTAGTTCTGCATCAGCTATCATAGATGCAGAAAAGTATAGTATATACTTATATATGTATACTTCCATATATACTTCCTTGCTAAAAATTGATGCTATCTTGAGGATACCTGCATTTCACTACTCCTACTAAGGATTAGTTTATAGGGGCATTTTAAAATGTTTGCTATGGGTCTAGTAGTATTTTTACTGTCAGACCCTTCCTCAAGACTAGTAGAAGGCGGCTATACTGTTTCCTCAGATTAACACCTGCATTATAGAATCCCTTAATGAGCCACTAAGGAGATAGATACATAGATGCCCTGAAGTGAATGAGAAAAAAAGATTTGTTAGTAAATTGCTCACTGCCACAGCAGAATTGAAAAGTACAACTGATTAAGAAGTGATGGTGGATTTCTAGTTGTTTTCTACTTAACAAAAAAAAAAAAAAAAAAAGTCATTTTAAACATAGTTTTGCTCCTAAACATTGTGGAATTACAGCTTCTTTCACTGGTCAGTGTCGGTGGCTCCAAGGTAAAGAGTTTGTGTATTGTGTTATGTTTCTAGCCTTAAGACCAGAATTTTGGCATGAAACCAGAATCTTCACTCTACCTTTTAGCAAATGCCTGTAAACTGGGACGAGGAATCATCAAAGGAGTCAATGTAAGGTCATCATTAAAGATTTTAAATTTTGTTACCATGACAAAATCAGTCACTTCCCCTAAAAAGATCAGAGGATGGTATCATAGATGTTCAAACTTTCTCTGAAGGAAAATATTGCACATAATAAACAGCGAGGGGTAGCAATTCATAGATCATACCATCTGCATTTCATACAGGCAGTAAATCTACTGCCTTCTGTGTCTTTTCTTGTCTTTGTCCCTCTTCTCTCTTTATTTCCTTTTCTCTTTACTCTAGTCCCTGGCTTTTCTGTTTCGGCTTAGCTCTTTCTCAAGCCCTTCCCATTCGTTGCTCTGTCTATACTGTCCTTAATACACCAGAAAGTTTAATGGGTATTCTATGTTTGTTCTTCTGGCCATATAATAGTCCTAATCTATTTTAGGTTAATACACGGAAATTGTTAGTGTCTTGTAAGAGAAGAGTGTTACTGGAAAGGAAACGTTTTGTGACAGTTAGCTGTATTAGGTTGGGGAAGTGTCCCCCTGGGAAAATAACAGATGCTTCCTGGCTGGGGCCCTTCTCTGTCAGACAAGCAAAACATTGAAGTATTTACTGCGAGGGGTGCTCTTGCTTTGATCTTCAATTGAGTGTTTACATATGTTGTGCTCTCTCTATGAGGAATGACTGTTACAGGGACGTTTTTCTATCCAGCTCTCTAAGAGAGGCCAAAAGACATTTCTTAGGTCATTGAGTACAGCTGTTGCCTTCAGTTCACGAGAATACTGATTAATTAATGTTTGGGTTTTTTTAGTCACTTATAAAATGTCTCAAAGGGACACAAAAAAAAATGTCCACATCTGTAAATTACCATGAGCCAATAGACAACTTGCAGTCCAGAATGTACTCCTGTACATCTCTACCCTGTTGCCTGTCCTTGGAGCATATGAGAAGTGACCATTGCCTAAGCAGTCTAACATGGCCTCTTCTGCCTGTGAAACCATCAAGTGCTCAAAATCTAAAATGGTCTTACAGTTTCTGGATAGCAGGGAGGTGCAGGAATCATCACTGTATGACCATGACCTGTAAGAGCCTGGCATGCAGGGAGTTCTCAGAACTGAGATCCAGATACATTAACTGGGAAATCTTTGATGAAGCCATTTACTCTGGTTTGTATCTTTTTATTTTTTATTTTCTATATGTTTCTTTAAAGAAAAAAAAAATCTAAAGGGCTTTTGAATATATGACAATACAGTAAAACTTTAGTTTCAGAAAAAAATGCAGAAAAGTTCTAGCAACATCAAAGAACATCCAACTTCAGCACTTTTTGAAACAAGACTTTTGGCTTTCATCCCTTAAAAATGCTTTTTTTTTAAAATGAGTTTGCTCTTATAATACATAGTACAAACTAAGAAAACGTAATCAAAAGCATTTGAAGGATTTTCTTTTTAAAAACAATGTCAATCTGCTGGGATTTTTTTCCTATTTCTGAAATGTCAAAACCCTGTTACAAGAAATTTCCTTTTTTCACACAGATCCACTATATCTGCATATCATGGTCCCCTAGAGGCTTGCATGCGTGTTATCATTCAAATTGCAGTTGTGGGGAAGCATCATGCATAAAGAGAAGAAGGAGTTAAATGTTAGAGTTTGTGTATCACACCACCTCAGAAAACACATGGGGCAATTATTCTTACCTTCTATCCATTTTGCCATCTGATTCTAAAGAAAGAACAGGAAAATATGGTTAGTTAAGAAACCAGGAGCTGAGTGGTGATAGGCCTGCTCAGAAGTTGTGAGGCTGCAACCAGAATGTAGTAACAGCTGGTAAAGATCCAGCCATCCTTTCGGAGGCAAAACTCTTTGATGTTAGTGGTGTCATGCAATCTTTCTAAAGCCCTTCTTGATTCTTCCAGCTGGAGTATGTCATGTCAATTTTCTCAGAGCTGTATCTTTGCTAATATTTTGTCTATTTTGAGTTTGATTGTAGCACATCCCTAAAGAAACAACTTTGAGGGTTGATGCTTGATGAGAATGAGGAGAAAGCAGTTTCCGTTTAGGTCTGCTATGCAGTGCCACGAAATAATCGACTATCTGTCTTTCAGGAAGTGGAACTACTTAGTTGTTTGTATCCTCATGGGGTACCTGGGGAGTTTATTTGCAATATTATCCCTTAAATGACTAATATTTACTCTAAATAGGATAGAATCAGGTTGTGACTAATAGGCTGAGCTCACCATACTGTACTGGACCCAGAAAGCTCAGTCTACTTTGTTTCAAACTTAATAGTTAAGACCACTCTGCTCTCCTGTGTCCTGTTACTTAATTTCATGGACCACAGTTGTATTCCAGCAGTGGAAGAAATCATAACAATATTTGTTTTACAGTGATCTGTGAAGTACTTTGGAGTCCTATCAAGTAAGAGAGGCTCTATGCAAGTGATGGAAGGCCATGGACTATCATTGCTTCTGGAAAGACCCATGGGACAAATTCTGCCTGTCACTAACTTCTATCTGTTGAAATGATGGGCATTATTCTGTTTAACTTCAAAATTTTGGATTTTAATCCAAAACCATGGGTTGTAAACTGCTGGTCCAGAGTAAAAAAGGAGCTGTTGCTACCAGCAGTTATGATGTTAGATCAAAGAGCTTTTGCCTGTTCCAGATGAAAAACATGCTTTCCTGTGGCAATTTGAAAACCAGTCACAGTGGAAAAGTTGTAGGGAGTTTTGCTATATACTTTGATGGAAACTGTATATCCTAGAGTCAGACAGACACATTTGAAGGAAAAGTCCAGAGTCAGTGAAATAAATAGTACTTTTGGCTAGAAAGTGTGAGTAAGCCTCTTGTCCATCCTGCAAATCTAACAGACTCTTTAATTTACCTTGAATAGACAGAATTTTGTTTTAAAAATTAATTATTCTAAAAGATACATAGGCAGGATGCTGAAGTGAGTTCTATTTCTCTTATAAGGCCCAAGACCAGAGTTGGTTATACTGAAATGTGAGTCTAGGGACTCCAGCACATCAGACACTTTAAAAGTAGTTCTTCAAATGAAAATCAGAGCTGTAGTACATACACAATTCCTAAGACTGAAGTTCAGATCTGCTGTATCAGAAAATAAGGAGATCTAGACATCTGGATAAAAATCAGGAGTATTTTCTTACCTTCAAAAGCACTGTCAATAATTTGGTTTTTGACCATGCAGATTATTAATGCTATAAAACTGATTGCTAGAAATGCTCCCAGAGTAACTCCTATGATAACATATGTGAAATCTGCAAAAATTGAAAATGAGTCAGTGAATATATACCATTAAGTAATAAATACAGTCTTTGTGTTTCAGATATGGCACAAAGTTTCCAAAGTTTGAATGTATCCCCCCCCCCAAAAAAAAAGAAAAAATCATCATATTTATTCTTCAGAAGGGATTGATAATTCTGAGCCAGACGAGGTAGCTGAGAAGAGTCCACTCTTTCAACACCCCGCACATCATGAAATCATGTGAACCTGTGGCTAAGGAGCTCAATGCTGTTTTATGATAATTAACGACTTTCGATTTTGGTGTGTGCAGATCTCAACTGAGTTTTAGAGATAGGGCTCTACTTTTGCCCTCAAAGTGAAATTCCCCATCCCCACTCCCTTGCTGAACTCTCTGTATCCTGCCAAACTTATTCCTACTTCCCATGGCTGCACATGCACAGTTTTGTCTCCACCTCCCAGCCCCAGCCTCCTGCCCTGCCTGACTATTCTGCCTCTGTAAGTCTTCACTGGGAGGAAGCAGGAGAATTTTTAAGTGTAACTATGAACCATATTGTGATTTGGCATCAGTGTGTGTATGTAAGGGTCCACCTTCATCTGTCAGGCAGGAGCATGACTGTGTTCAGGATCTGTGTTCGAGGCTCTGTCCTCCCTACGCTCATCACATTTACCTAAAAGTAATTTAAAAGCGCCAGTCACATGGCAGGACTCTGCTGTGCTAGACAACATACAAACACACAATCAGGTGATTATCTTCTACACATAAAAAGTACGTAAATTCCTCTAAGTACATTCATTTTTGTTATATTTGTTTTGCCCCTAACTTCCTGTCTGGAAGTGAAAATCTTGCCATGAACTCACCTATTTCCTCCTCTGAGTTTCCAGAAGCATAGACCTTTGCTCTCCAAAAATCTGAAATGGACATATTTCAGCCTGTTAGGACATCAAGGAGAATGCTCTGTATTCAAGGAGAATGCCGTATCTGGCTATTTCTGAGGGAACAGCTGATCCTGGTAAAGGATCTGAGGCTTCCTGGAGTAGTAAAGTGTTATTAGTCAAGTTAATCGGGCCATCCTAGGAATGTGGCCACCACATGCCAATTTTTGGACAGAAAAGAAAATAGAATTTTAAAGTTTTATGTTGTCTTAGAATTGTTTCCATTCTAGAGTTTCCACACTGCAAACCTGAGAGCTGTATGCAGGAGAAGTTGTGATAAATCAAGAAAAAGATTATGGATGCAGTAAAGGTAATAAGACATGCTAACAGGAGAGGATATGGCATAACCCAGCACCCCTCTCCAGAAAACATAAGTCTCAAACTTGCCTGTAGTTCCAGTTTTCAGAGAAGAGACTCTTTTCTTCTTGCAAGAAAATGTTATGGGCTGGAAGCAACCTTTTCTGAGCCTCCCACGCCAAATTGCCTGTTCATCGAAAGGACACCCTCCCGGTCCTTCTGCTTTCCATAAAGCCAAAGCCTGATGCTCAGAGTGTGCAGGCCCTCAAAATGGAGCATCTTTGAAGAAAACAATTCATTCCTACACACTTTTGGAAGGAAATAGATTCAAAATTTTCCAAACAAACAAACAAACAAAAAAAAAAGCTGAGAAAAGGAAGAGAATTCATGTTTAGTTTTAATGTTGTTTGATTATTACAGGAAATTGCTAGAAGTGCACACTCAAATGTTTTGGGCATGCCCATCAGTGATTGGCATCCAAGGATATTTCCACCAAAGTCTTTTCCAGTAGCTCAAAATGATGTAATTGGCATGTAGCTGTATGAGGTGCCTCATGCATGAGAAGGTTTTAGACAGATATGACTCCTGCATTGTAGAACAGCATGCTGTGAAATTTCTGTTTCCTGTACCTGCTTCAGGCAAGACATGAAGTCCTCTCCTGCAGCTCTTGCTCTTTTGCAATCCACTGCCTGGATGACTGTACATATGGGACCTGGTGCGAAGATAGCTGTATTGCATGCAACGTTATCTTTTCATAGGCATTCGCCACTGCAGTGCGAAATTGTGAGGGAGTGTTGTCTGACTGAAACTCAAGTGGGATTTTACGGTCCTAAATGCATCCAATTTTCCCACTGCATCCAACATTATAACTCCCACCTTGCCTCTCCTCTCTCTCCTCCACTTCTTGTGGAGAAATAATTCTATCTTCTCGAGGTTTTGGGGGGGTGTGCTTTCATTTCTTGTCCAGTAAAATGAATGCTAGAAATATGATTGCTTTTAAACTTGAAGCCTGGTCTGCCCACTCCAAAACCAGACATTTTGGTACCTTTACAGAAATCCATCTTTAATCTGCTTTTCAGACAGCCTTTTGAGCTGAAGGTAGGCTCTGAGGCTTCCACAGTTATGTCAGAAAAATCTGATATATTGGGTGACTCACCACAAATTTGTTTTCACTTCCTGGTCTTAATGACATTTCTAATCTCAAATTTTCTTCGATTATGAACAAAGCTTCAAAAATCTTGAGACAAGCTTGAAAAAATCTTAAGTTTGAAAGCAAATGTATTTTGGGAGATATAATTCTGAGCTGAAAGTCCTTTTTTGTCAAACTTTTCTTCATAGTCAAAGTGTCTGGAAACTTATTTTATACAAGCAGAAACGTTTTCTCTCTAAAAAGCCCATGATACTCAGAGAAGAGAGCTGTGAGGGGTGGGGAATTCAGCTGAAGATATTGCAGATCACAAAAGCTGGCTATTCTAAATGGCCAAAATAAAAGTTACAAAGAAAAGAAAATTTAAAAAAAAAAAAAAAAAGTGTAAGACTACACAGTGGGTGTAAAAAGCATAGTTCCTGATTTTCCAGATTAAAATCCAGTCTCTTTGCCCTCACCTATGAATTTATTTCATTATAAATTAAAAAAAAAAAACTTTCATCCACTTCATTAATTATTCTTTGTGCTCATATGAAGAATGTTTTAAATTCAAACATAATAAAAGTGATATTGTATTACTTTTATTATCCTAATGATCATAATACATACCCCTTAATGTATGCTTTCTAATGGAATTAAACACAGATTATGTGTTTTATGGCAGAAATAATATTTTACATGGAATATTTTATGTAGGTCAGTTTAATATATTGAGATTAAATTATTAGTTTCTTTTTTAAAAGGGAGGGAGGAAAATCTCTGAAAACCCACAGGACTAGAGAGAACATTTTCAATTCATACTTTCAATATGGTTTTAATTAGGGTTTAATATCATTTACTGGATGCTGCTTAAATACCGTTTGTTTTTGAGGACTGTGTTAGATAGTTGGCTTCTGTTTTTTCAGTTTCTTCTTAGGTGGAAAGAAGTGGATTGGCTAAGTCAAATACAGACATATTGCTGTTTGACCTAGATCGCGTCTTCTATTTAAGTCTTTTGGGAATGTATGCAAGCCTCCCAGTAGAGAGAGGTTAGAAATAATGCCTCAGATTCTGCAGCGCTCCAGTCCCAGTGCTAGCTTTCTGACTCCTTACCTCCGAATACTGGATTTAGACTAGCTCCCATGCCTCGAACAAAACTTTGAACTTGGAGAATATTTGCTTCTGGGTGGAACAGGCTTGCAGATGAATTTGATATCTATACTTGAGTGACTCTTGTATCATTTTTCAGAGGGTCTCAAAGCAACTGATGGTGCTTTCTCATCTCTCCTCTGTGCCTGGCTCAGGCGTAGCATGCAATTGGCACTGTAATAGGGATTTGCCCCGTGAGGCTCTGACAGCAGCAGGAGGCTGGTGAGATGCACAGGCTGTGTCTCCAACCAATGGGGGAACATTTTTGTGCATGTGTCATTGGTAGAGAGTCTGGAGATAAGACTGCAGACTAGATGGATCTTGCTTTAGAGGTGGGAGAGGATGGAGAAAAAGTAAGTGTGACTGCTGTGGCAGCCTGCCTGAGAATCCAGGCTTGGACCAGCTCAGGAAGCTTTTGCTTCTTGCTCCCCACCACAGTCCTCTGCCAGTGTGGTTGTCTCCCCTGAGGTAGAGCTGCTGAGCAGGTGACAGACCCACAAATAAATGCACTGGGATGTGAGGGAGCTGGGAGCACCTGATCTGTGATCTCAGTGTACCCCCGAGCAGGCTCAGCCCTCCTCAAACCTACTGAGCACAGAGTTGGGCTACACAGAAAACAGCTTCTGAGCCACGCTGAGGGACATCCTGTTCTCCCCGTCCCCTCTGCTGCGTAACTGTGCTCACACGATGCCTTGCCCGTGGGTCAGCACAGTGAGGAAAGTGGTGCAGAGCACAATTTGGGCATAAGATCAGGGAGCAGAAATAGCTCACTTTCCTCACCTTATTAGATATTGTGAACAACTCACAGCCATAACCTGCAGTGATAAACAGCAACATGTGCCTTGTCTTTCTCAGTGCACAGCACTTGCCCTAGTCCCTTTGCTTGTTTCCTCTTGCTTTCATGTGACTTTCTTCTCCTTTCCTCCCCCAGCTCAGATTTCCCCTCATTGCAGCAGGTAGTGGCTGGTCCTGTGGCATTGCAGCAGTGCCATTTATCTTTTAGGCAGAAAATGGGAAAGGAAGCAAGTATCTGGGAAACGCAGAAGTAGGGTGGAAAAAAGGAATGGCTCACAGTGGGTATCTGAACAACAATAGAGTCAAATAAGGAATGCCTGTGACAACAAAGAGGTTACAAACAATGATCCTGCTGGAAAGCATTCCTGAAAACCATTATTTTTAAAAAATATATATTTTGGCTGGTATTTAGTGTAGCAAAATTCCTAGGTATGTGTAAATTTCATAAGATAGGCATTGTTGACATCCAGAAAAATGAGGTCCTTCCTCGGTCCTCAAATTAGAGGTAAATTCCTTCTCTGTAGTAACAGATGAGGACGGGAGTCACTCCTACAGGATGACGGAATTTGTTGAGATGTAGTCCTTGTCAGGCACCCCTCCATCCAAGGCCTATGGATTTGTCATTGCCTGCACCTTTCGATGGAAGCATATTAATACATTTTCCTTGTATCCATTGCAAATCATCTTTTGCCATAGAACATGTCCTGCTGCTCCTGAGCCTGCATCTCTTTGCTCTAGGCAGATGCTACTGTATTAATGGGACTTGTGCCACTTTTTTTGCTAAGCAATAACTAGTCAGTAACTAGGGAGCAATCATTGCTGACTTTCTCTTCACATCTATAAGAACAGATAGATAAGCATGTCCTGTGTGGTGGATGGTCTCCATTTCTCTGGACTCTTGGAAGCATCTATAGAAAGGTGTAGAGGGTTTGAAGGGCCAACACAAAAAAAAAAAATAGTCAGATTGACAAATTCTTATGTGTACCCTGAGAAAGATGACAAGAGGATAGTACACTGCTGAAGACCTGTGGATAGCTTTGCTTGCAGAAGCTGAGGCAGGAGCAGATATCCAGTGGATACAAGCTGAAATAGCTGGTCTGCATGCCTCAGGTAGGGCAAACTGCCCTTGTGAGATTCCCCAAGGGTAAATTATGATTTTCTATTAATTTCTGCTTGAAGTAGAGTGGTGTGGGTGTCTATTAGGTAAAGATCAGGCTTTTGCCACCAGAGGGTGCCTGCCCCCTTACCCAACGTCTCAGGGACCACAGTAACCCTTCTGTCTTTTTAGCTGCTGCCAGCTTCACCCTCCCAATTAGTCCCAGTGTTAATATGACCCCCACTGACACCTCCTATCCATGAGCCCCACTTCTTCCCTGCACAAAGTGGAGGTGAGTAACTGTGAGCTAAGAGGCACGTTGTGAGGATGAGGAAGCCCTGCTGTGGGCCAGCAGGAAGCTTTAGAAGCAGCCTGAGTCAGAAGTATTGAAGTCCTTTAAGTGAGCTCTGCAGATATCAGAAGTGGCTTGCAGATAGCATGCACACAGATCAACTTTTTCCTTGTATTCCACTGAAGTACTCTTTTCTATACAGTGCCAAATAGGATACTCAGCTGGTCAACCTGCAAAGATGCAGGTATTTAACTTCATGGTGTCTTCTGGGTTGTGCACAGTTGACCCTTTAGCACTCAGTCTAGGACATGTTAGCTGGAAAACTCAGCAAAATACCCCACCATCTCAACAAATGTTCTTTCTCCAAGCAACAGAGTTCTAAACAAAGTTTTAAACAACATACACACAATTAGACTGGGAAATAAATAACCCCCACCAAGCTCAGGAAAAAAAAAATCTCTCAAAAAGAATGGAAAAGAAATATGATAGATCACTTACGTAAGAGCTGAAGAAATGTCATCAGGACTGATATCCAGCTTGTTAGTAAGGTCATTGTGAAGTTTTGGCAACAGGGTGGTTTCGCACAAACTTTCTGCATTTAGCTCTTCTGCAGTGTCTTTTACAAAAAGTTAAGCAGACCATGTGACTATACTGGGAAACTACAGTCACATCCTGAGTAGTTAAATTTGCAAAGAGAAGTTCCCTTTTTTGGGTTTTGAGTTCAACATGTAAATAAATTCCCCAAGTGAAAATGTTCTGTGGAGGAGGTGGACAGCCACAGTTCAGCTGTTTGCTCTCTAAGTGATTGAAAAAGTCCTATACAGTGAATTGGTCTCTGCTGAAGTCTTCTAAATCCATGGAGAGATGAGTGGGTTTTCTGTCTTAGAAGGATAACCTTCTAGGGCAATATCTCAATGTTGCCAGCTTTTTTTTTTCTTTTTTTTTTTTTTT
>WHYT01017258.1:0-31465 GCA_009806455.1 Tetrax tetrax
TAATTGCCAAATAATTTTTTTTTTTTTTTTTTTTTTTTTTTTTTTTTGCCACAGTTAGTTGTAAGTGATTTGAAGCAGCAGCGTGGTGGTGCTTTCCTGTTCCTCCTTCCACTCCCACGGCGGTGGCAGACGGCAGGGCATGGTGCTGATGTGTGCTGGTGTTACGGTGGCTGCTACAGAGTTTGCTTGGCTCTGGAAGGAAAGCAATGCATCCAGACTTCAGGGGCCGCACAGCCTAATTGTCTGGCTCTGGTCCAGCTGCTGATTGACCCAATAAACTCTAATGAATCTGGATTCCTGCAGTCTGATTTGCTTCCTTTCCATGTTATGTGCCTTTCTCAGTCGGTGAAGAGCTGAGACCTGAGTGCTGGCTTTGACAAAGGGGGTGAGAGAGGGAGGAAGGAGGGGAAGAAAAGGCAGATAACAGCCGAATGCAATCAGTGTTTTATTACCATCCTCAGGAAGTGGGAATGGCTTAAGAAAAAAAAATAGTAGTATGTTGGAGCAAGGAAAGTTAATTATGGTGAGGTTATTCGACAGGAAATTACAAAATACAAACAGACAGAAGAAACACATTTTAAAACAGGGTAGGAAATCTCAAGTTACTTCAGTGTGTATATTCAAAACCCCCAAAGCAAAGGCTGAAAATAGCAGTTTAAACAAAAGCTATCTTATCTGATAAAAGCATTTCAAGCACAAAAGGAAATTTATATATTGGGTTGACAGTCTTAAAATAAACTGATTGTCTTGATAACACCATAGATTTAATTGTGGGAAAAAAATTGGGTTCATTTTGTATGACCTGCAGACACAGTAAATTCCAATGTAAATTCATTGCTTTTCTTTCTTTGTATATTTCTTGTCTCCTAAGCAGTGTTTATCAGTGTTTTGCAGAAATTGTAAAGGTAGATCTGTGCATGTAAGATGAGTCTGATAAATATGTGCATATTTTAAAGACTTCCATGCAGACCTGATAGGATTCATTTTCTATGCTACTGTATGGAAGCATATCAATGGTACTTCAGGAAGTACTATTCAGATTCAGAAAGATTTTGGCAGAAATAGATTGTTTTGGGATGAGGGTAGAATTTCCAGTACTAGTGATCAGAATTATTTCATTCATTTCATTATTGTTATACTTGCGATATGCTCTTGAATACTTGGTGTGTCTTTTCACTTTCTGTGTGGAAAGGAAACTATTCTGTTACCATCACCTTTATCCTGAGTCTGTACAGCATTTACGAGTGCGAGGACAGCAGAACTTGTTTGCTAGTGTGGTCCTTATGTAGCCCTGCTGTAGGTACCAAAGCTGCAAAGAACAGCAAGGAGGAGCTTTCTGGTATCTGAGCTATCACTGAATCTTTTCTTATGAACAAAGTTATCTTCAAAGAAATGTGCTGAGTTGTGTTTTGGGTTTTTTTCTTTTTTTTTTTTTTTTTTTTTTTTTTTTTTTTTTTTTTTACGTTCAGAGCCCGTGCAGCTCCACAGAGGCGTACATTAAGATGTGCATCCACAACCAGTAATTAACGATCCTATATCAGATCAGCCTCTGTTCTTCACGGAAAATAAAATAAAATAAAATCAAAGTAGGAGGTGTGGTCTAAAAACTGACCAGTCAAATACCCACCATTGTTGCAATGCTGGTAAATGTGACCCTGAAACATTCCATCTTAGGAGATTATAAAACACACTTTTAAAAGCCCAGTCACACAAAATCCGAGCTGAAAGCTTAACTGTTGAAGAAACTAAAACAGTGCCGAGTGCAAGTCTACACAACTGAGTTACTACTGCACGTCTGAAATGTATGTCACAGCGAACACTTCTAACAACACAAGGAGGAATTTTCACAGGAGCAGAAGCTTCCTTGTGAGTCACTACATCCATATTATCGTTCCAGCTTAAAGCCAGTTAAGCTATTTGTTTCTGCAACTCCTACTAAAGACTATGCCAAAACCACAGTGGAGATCTTTTCATTTTAGCATCAATTATTCATGCCTATTCAGACCCATCTTTCCTCATGATAATGTTTTTTAAACTCTGAGAAAATCTATAGATAGCTCAAGACAGACATGAGGTATCAAACCTTCTTCAACTGCAAGACGGTGTTGTACACCCATCATCATTACTTCAAACGAACTATCATGCTGCCTTTATAAAGTTCTGTCTCTTTTTAAAGAGCATGTTATTTATCTTCTCAGCTTTCTCATTATTCACTTGCCCCTCCTTGGAAAAGATACAGACTAAAGTAAGAGTGCTCCACTTCAGTCTGAAGACGTAAAGTCAGCGTGAACTAAATTGCAATTTGGAACAAAGCTTAAAAGTAAAGAGCAGTTTTAACATTGAAAAATTAACTACTGCATCTTGGAGGTTAATAATAGTGATGTTGTTTTAAAAAGTCACAGAAAGATTTTAATGTCAAGGTAAAGATTCATCCTGGGTTGGCAAAATAAACAGCTCTGATAAAATTGCTCCACCTAGCAAGGAAGGTGTAAGCTCATGTCAAAAAGCAGCTGGACATACACACAGTCTTTGACAACAACCACACATACAGATCAAATTTTATGCCACCGAGAAACATGCCCTATGTCCATGCCAACATACCAAAATGAGAACATTATGAGTAACCTCAGCCTTAAAGCTCTTGTCTCTAACCAGAAACTGGAGAGAAACGCTTCTCTTCGCACACATTACAAGTACAGATTGTACCATGCATCTGAAGTTTGTTTTTCTGGAATTGCAAAGTCCCTTTAGAGCAGTTAAAGTTGAAATCACCACCACTGATGGTTACATCGCTGAACAAGGACTAGCCTAGCCAAAGTCTATATACCTAGCCAAAGTCTAGGTTTTTAGTTAAACTGGAGTACTTATTCATAAAAATACAGGTACATTCTGAACAGTTGAGTTAGCTATTTAAAAAGTAATGCCCAGAAAACATTTGCCTGAATTAGCCTGCTAAGTAGATATGAATTTTTAAAATCTATTCTTCATTCATCTCAGATCAAAGGGCAAGGGTGAAAGCTTACATTCCTATAGATAAGCAGACGAGCTCTGAAATTGTAGTCACTGACCGTATTTGTTAGGTGTTAACACAACATATGTTTCTCCTTACGCCATGCAAACACTGATTTCATTTTGAACAAGGATGCCTTACAACACAGTCTCCTTATTAGGATAGGGGAAGCATTAGCAACAGGTAGCAAAACTACTTTGTCCCCACAGGTGTGGCCAGATTGAATTCTTCATGTATTAGTCACTCCTTAGTAATTTCTAGGATGGTTATTTATTTCTTGAATGATAACGTTGGCCCAGAAAGCCTATTGCCTTACTGGCTCAAAAATTACCACGTTTATTTAGCACTAACACTGGGTTTCAATCTGAGTGGCACCTTCTCTAGTGAAATGTATCTTCAGAATAAGCTGTGTGACAGCTAATAGCTACAACAGTCCAAAGAATTACCTTCTCTTTGCTTCTTCATATTGAAGGCGTAATCTCACTTTCTCAGCCAACTGGTTATTGCTGCTGGTAATAAACTGAGACACAGAATAGAAAAACAGCAACTTAGTCACCACTCCTCTTTTGGTATTACCTATTGATACCAATGGTGTTACAACTTACACTTGCTCTTGTCAAACCCATTTACTAGTTAAACCAATCACAGAGTAAGAAAATATTGCCTTTGATTAAATTTTTCACGATTGCTTCAAATACTTAAAAACCCACAAGATTCAGAGGCTCTTCTGGGCCTTAGTTCGTCAGAAAAAGAAAACCTACCACATCTACCTCGGCTTCCATTTCCATGCATGCACAAATAGCTTTGTAATCTTTATTCTTAAAGGCTGTTTGCAATCCCTAAGCGCTGCATTGCATTTTGTTTTGGATGATATCTGCTTTGGTTGTTGAGTCTTAAAGACAAGGGTGATCCCATTATGCCCAAATTTGTAGATCTGTAGTCACATGTGTGGCCCTGACTGAAAGAAGCTGCAAATGTTTAAGTACAGGTTCACAGAAGAGGCTCCTGTGATGTCCTGTGAGGCACACAATGTACCCACAGCACTGACTGAGTCCTTGCTGAGGCTGGCACCCACCTGACAGTCATGATCTTGTTGTATAAGTGGGACTGAGGGATTATGAGTACTGCAAGTTTGATTGCACCAAAATACCTGCACATATGCTGTCGTTCTCACTTGTAACACGCTAAAAGCCAAATGCAATCTTAAGGGAAGAGTCCTTATTAGAGCTCAGCCCATACGTAGCTGCTGAATGTTCCTTGTTTAGTAGCGTTATCACTGGTATAAAGAGCTAAGGGAATATCTGTATCACAAGAAGCTATATCTACAGGCAAAATAAAACTTCCTTCCCTTTTATTCCCACCTGGGTTGTTCTAATAAACACAGCGTGGGGAAACAACAGGTTGCCTTTAGAGACACATTAACACTGCACACAGAAATGAAGGTCCACTGAAGTCTGAACCAGGAGAAGGTATCATTTCACAGATACTTGCCCATACTACGGCAGTACTACATAGTTCAGAGGAACGTCTCCACATGCAACTGGTTTCTCACGCATTACTCACATTTCCCGAAACATCTGTCTGGGAGCTGACATCCAAGTACTGCCGGGGTAACAAAGGGCTGGAGCTTTCCACGGACACGCTGCTGGCCCACAGGTCTGACTGGGATCCTCTGTCATTCACAAAGCCATCTTTTAACCTGGCTAAGCTCTAAAATCATAAAAAGTCATGAGGTGAGCTCGCTTCTGCTCAAAGTACCTCAGCAGCTACAGAGCTTTAGCCTAAACTACATGATGAAGATTTGACTGTGTTTACTGTGTGCACTCAAGACCCTGCAAACACGAGGTCAGGCATGGCTGGACTGCACCTCCCACGGCACGAAGCAGCCTGCAGGCATGAATTAGCACATCATCTTGCCCAGACAGACAGGCTCTCTGCTGGAGGTGGCAGATCAAGCGCACCACAGTGTTTTCATGGCTTCTCCCGGTCCGCTCTTTGATAGCAGTACCGTCACACTGGTTCATTCTTGACCAATAAACCCAGAGACAAACACTCATCTCTAAGCAAGCGCTTACTACTGTTAGTTGCTATATTTTATACTTCGTATTTTGAGATTCTGAAGAATCATGGAACAGTTTGGGTTGGAAAGGACCTTAAATATCACCTAGTTCCAAGCCCCCTGCCATGGGCAGGGACATGTTCTACTAGACCAGGTTACTCAAAGCCCCATCCAACCTGGCCTGGAACGCTTCCAGGGACGGGGCATTTACAACTCTGGGCAACCTGTGCCAGTGCCTCACCACTCTCTGTGAAGAACAAAAAGGCTGCAGTTCAATCACAATACAGAACTGATTTATGTTAATAAAAATCTTGATCACATATCCAAAATGAAAAATACTTAAATTACTTCTCAAAAAATCCGATCTTACAGCAATGGTGACACAAAATACTATAAATTAATCCTGTTTCAATACCTGAATAAGGTCTTGTTTTTCCTTCTCCCCTGATGTGATGGCCTTCTTGAGAGCTTTCATTTCACTTAAAATGGCTTGTGCCTCATCAAGTTTGTAGCCACCTTGAGTATCAGACATTTTCATGTCAATTCTGCATGGAAATTTTAAAACAGTGCAGTAAGCTAACACTTTATAAAAGTGTAGTTAATTTAATCATCTTAGATGCATGCATCTTGACATAAATTGTTAAGAAAAACACACTCCAAAGTACAACAAAAGGAACAAAGCAGCCACTAATCACTGCCTAAGTTACTCCACTCAGAAACACATTAAGCTTCAGAACTCTGATTTTAGCCGTATCATCTCTTTGAATCCTTAGGGAGGACAAAGATGCAGATGAAACGCCAAAAGACTATGTTTGGGCAAACTGTTGCTATTTACCTTGTTTCTAACCCAGAGAGGATCAACTTAACCATCTATAAGAATTACCTTATTTTCAGTCATGATTTCAAAAACCAGACACAGATCTCACATGCACAGATGTATCTGCTTGCACAACCTAATTACAAGCCATCTCATCCTTCCTTCTTCTGAAAGCAATTCTACCACAATGACGTTTATAATAAATAAGATATTAACCAGTGACATTACTCAGAACATGCTAGATGTCTATTCATATAAAGGCATATATATAACCTGAAATTTTTACTCCCCTTCCACTTCACCCCAAATTTTTGCTCAGTGCCCTAAAACAATAGCTCTTATAGCTAAATAAACAGGCTGTCCTGCGTCATCTATATAGAGCAATACTGGGTAAAAGAGAGTATCATTTAACTGGTGAGATCCTGGTTCAAAATCTTTTGCCATGAAGGCAGTTCTGATGTGGTCAATTACATACAGGCATTGATTTGAGAGAACTACCCCCACGGCTGTGTACTGCTTTCAGTTGCATGTGCCTGAAGATATCGTAGAATCATAGAGTACTTTCAGTTGGACGGGACCTTCAAAGCCCATCCAGTCCAACCTCCCTGCAAGGAGCAGGGACATCTCCAACCAGATCAGATTGCCCAGAGCCCAGTCCAACCTGGCCTTGAATATTTCCAGGGATGGGGAATCAACCATCTCTCTGGGCAACCTGTTTCAGGGTTCCACCACCCTCACTGTAAAAAAAAAAATTTCATGATGTATAGCCTGAATCTACCAGCACCAACATATTTCAGCTTGTGTTATTTAGGCGTTATTTATAAATGTAGAGGGGGATGCATTACAAGCCAGGGATGTTGTACACTGAAAGTAAGATGTTGAGAACAAACTTACTTCTTCAGTGTTTGAAATCCATGCTCTTTGTACTGGAGTTCTTGCTTCATGTGAGCCACTTCTCTCTTGAGTTTATTAACCTGTAACAAGGTGTCACATTTTTAGAATGATACTTTATATGAATATTTAGGTACAGCACTACCCATTCAGTTCAAAATGTATTCAGTGTTGACAGTACTGTAAACAAAGTTTCCAGATATTCAGTTCATCTCAACAGCAGCTAACAGCCCTGACTGCGTCCTCACCAGGACATTATCACTGGCTGGGGATTTATCCAGTCCCAGATACTACACCACTTAATAAGGGGCTCAAGGGAAGTTCCAACCTCATAAGCAGAAAACCTGAAAAAAATTCAAATGAGGCAGGAATGAAACACATGTTGATTCTACTCAGCAATGTTTAAAACCTTCCCAGTCATTAAAAACCCAAAACATTAAGCATCAGGAGAGGAGCTATACTGCAGCAATAGAAGCCATCCTCCAAGATACCAAACTAAAAGGCCCCACTGCATGAGTAACACAGCAGGATGATAACACATATTGTAAATCTACTGACCCTACAGCTTGCTGTTTTATATTCCTCCACAGAGGCCAGATTGACCTACTTTACTTTTGTCCTTTCTTCTTCCCAAAGTGAGCTCTGCATGGGAGCGCACACTGCTGCTGCTAACAACCCGCACTAAGCCCAGGACAAAACAGCTGCCAGTCTCTGGAGGGAACTTGCAGCTCTCCAGCGCTGAGACACACCGAGGAGCCAGCACACAGTTCAATACCCCAGAGCGTATCTGTACAGCAGTATGTACTGCCAACTGCCAGAAGTCTAAAGCCTAAGCGGAAAAAAAAGTGTTTCAGAGACGGCAACGTTTAAGAATTCTGATAAATTATCTCCTAGATTAAGAATGGCAACATTAGCTCTTTGGCATAACTGCTTTGGCATCTCCTCTTAGTATTTGCCACAAGGTTTGGAAGTATCTGAAAATTTCTCATGGCAAGCAAAGGTCTGCTTGTACTGCTTACCCTGGATTTTGTAGTAGCAATCTCTGCTTTGAGGATCTCCGGGTCATACTTGGAACTTGACGATGAGCCAGAGAGCACTAGAACAGATACAACACTCATTTTAGCAGCTCTCCCTTCCTCCCTACTCTTCTACCAGCTCCACCACAGATCAAGATCTCCCATCACTCCTGCACACCCAGATCTCCACATTGCTGGTGTAGACCTTCCACCCATTTTCCAGATCTCTCCTCACCCCTCAGAGGCATGGAAAGGCAATAATGCAGTCAAGCACTCCACAAAAAGCGTATACTAAAAAGGCCAGAGCAAGTTCTGCATCTACAAAGTCTCAATTTGTTCCAGGTTAACACACTTAACTCAGACTCCCAAACATGTTCACTCTATTCAATAGTGTGGCTTCCTGCATTTCCAAAGGCATTTAACAGCACTGAAAGGACAGGCACTGCAGAAAGGTTTACTTTATTTTTTTTTTCTTTTTTAGACTTTCTCGTTGAATAAACAATCCACTGAATTTTTAGAAACAAAGAAAAGCAAAGAATGAGACGAAACTGAAAAATGCGATGCAAGCCTTCTCACAGCCTTGAGGACACAACCAATCGTACAACGTGTCACACTGGATTAAATCAATGTCCCATGAAGAGCAGAATTCTCTTCTCAGCAGTGGTTAAAACCTTCTGCTTCAGAAGGTACTGAAGCTCCCCAATGTGCAATGTTGTTAGAGGCAGCTGTAGGCAAGGGAGATGTTTTGACCCTTGCAGCCATCGGTTTATGCCCTATAAAACATGGGAAAGCACTTCCAGTTCTTTCTGTTTGGTTATATTTTTAAAGACAGATTGCATCATGCCAATGTAATTCACGTTCACAGTGCTCCTAGTGTACTGCTCTGGTGTACCAGTACTCAGGCAGAGTGCTATTAAGAAGAGACCAAAAACTATACTACAGAGATGACAGACAGGATTCTAGTCAAATAAGAATCCTTCAGTTGACATAAAACTACTTCAATACTTTTTAACATCAGGCACAGGATTAGCCAGTGGAATTCACCACCACAAGATATAACTCAGCCAAGAGTGAAACAAGGGGAGGTCAGTCCATTGATGTGGCTAGCAATACTAAGGATTATTAAAAAAAAAATTCTAGACAACTTGCAGGGAATAAATCCTCCTCTGGACATTCTCCAGCTCCTAACTAGTTAACAATAAGGAGGAAATTTGGCCTTCTATAAACACTTCTGCACCAACTCTTGAAACAACAGGTTCTGATATTTTCTGTGTGACAAAGAATGTGAACCACAAAATATTCCTCATATACACAGCAATAACCCACCAATGTGAGCTTTTACACGGCATAAAAGGCAGACCCTTAGCTCCCCGAGGCAGCCACTCAACTACCTGGGATGTTAAACTCCAAAAGGGCCTGGGAATGCTATCTGAGATGAGCCTCCTTGCCTTGTTTCTGTATTTTGGGCAGGGGAAATCAATGAAAATATCATTTTTTCACATTGAACCAACCACCATATTTTTTCACATCTGTTGAAGCCCATGCTGAAAATCTGCACAGTGACTCCAGTGCCTGAGCCTGCTACAATGGTGTTTCATAACAATGTCCTTTACCAAATAGGTGCTAGGCAGCTACTGCTTGTGAGACAAACTGAGCAAGGGTGGAGAGTGACACGGCGTGACACATCCCAGGGCTCTCTCAGAGGAGCACCTGCAGGCCTTTTACTGCTCTAGTGGGTTCATGACTGAGAAAGTCACCAGTTAAGAGTTCACGAACTACTCACAGCTGGTCTGAGAGCCCAGTTTGTGCTCCCAAACATCATGCAGCTGCCGATATTCTTGCTGGGCCAGTTCAAGCCTCTGCTGTTTCACTTGATAGATCTCTTTCTGCGCAGCAATCGCCTCCTGGGCCAGGACAAGATAGTCTTTCAGCATATGCTCCTGCTCCCGCCGCCATTGTACACGAGGATCTTCTATCTGTGTAGTTTCTTAGAAAGAAAACAGAAGGAGGCAAGATCAATGGGAAGCATGTTTGTATTGCTGCCTGTAGAAGCTCCACCATTTATGGAAATATTTTAAAATAGCCCCTTTCCCAATCCCCTAATTAAAAAGTGGAATAAGGACATTTTCCTTTTTCCTTAGTAGGTGACCACTGATCCACAATGAACTCCAGTGAGCTCTGCCACGCTGAACCGCTGTACAGAACAGTTCACAATGAAACCACCACACAACTCTCCAACTCCTCTGTGCTGCAGCCAACCTGGTTCTGCCTCTTAAAACATCAACACAAGCATATGCACACACAAGCTCCAAGATACTGACATTGACTGTTAGGCTTATCTTTATTGTAACTGCTTTATAACATTACTAATAAAATACCTCTACTACTTCAACTGATAAAAAACTGTCAGAAAACATCATTGCCACATGACTGCGTTATACTGCACCTGACAACATGAAAGTAATTACAACTCTGTCAATCCTCTTTGGCTGCCAAGTGGCTTTTATCAAAAAGGGGAAAGAAAACCTTCTCACTCAGATTCCATAGGTAAGTAAAAATAAGGACTCATTAAATCACAGAATATATTCATGAAAGCATCTCAATGACATTATATAAACAGCATCTCAGAAGGGGAGTAAACATTTCCTTCACTGAAAGCAGGCACAGCAGTACATCATTGCAGAATACAGGAGGTGGAGTTTAAGAAAAATATTTTTTGGTAACATAGGCAACAAAGTCATGAACAGAGACACCACTTCAATCTCCCTTACCCCAACACAACCAATACATTGCTTTTCAGGTTTCTAATCATGAAAAGGCATAAGGTCACAGACACGCAACTAGTCCTAATACTAATTAGGCGAATTTATTGTCAGTATTTGTCTCGGTTTTGTGAAGAAGTGTCCAAAATATTTTTCATCTCTCTTTCAAGGCTATTATATGTTCTTCCTTGGAACAGGTTCCAATATTCAGTCAACTAAGTGCTCTAAACTGTCTGAACTACTGTGCTTGAATAAAGATGCCTAGCTACCACACAATGAATAATTAATAAAAAGGAGCTGCTTGAAACTATCAGTAGGAATCTAATCTGCATATCTTAAGAGCCTCTTTAAATATTTAGTAAAAGCTGCCACAGTGGAAGGTACGAGCAGCTCTTAAGCAAGTCAGGCATAAGACTAACACCTTAATACACAGGATGCAGGGAGGAGAACAGTTTGACAATAATCCTAGGAGCAGAACTAGAAATAAAGGATTTTACTCCAGGGATGGATACTCAACCATTTTCACAAGCTATCTGCGATCATGCTGAGGAGAAAATTAACAGGATACTCCAGCAATAACTTGTTTTAACAGTATCTCAAGACTAGAAAGAACACATGGCATTTCAAGTTACACAGAAAAGCTTAGAGAAGCTGCAAAAGATGATTAAAAAAAAAAAACAACTTTTAAAGACACTAACAATATAGTTTGTAGAAATATTTCAGAAGTCCTTTATAGGTCCTGCTAGCACGAGCAACATTGCAGCTAATGTAATACTAATGTTAAGCCTGGACCTGAAAAAACTGCCGCAAAATAACTTGATGAAAAAACAGCTGCTTGTGCCAACTATAGGTGCTGCTGCCCTCCCAGATAGCACTATGGTCTCTCTTAGAAGGAGCAGAAGAAAAGTCAGGAAGACACAGCAGCAAATCAAGTGTAAGAGTCTGAAAACCCCAGGCTCCTGTCTCTATTCTTGCCCCCAAACTCCACTTTCCAGATAAAATATTATCCATACCCCGATGGAGTTACTCCCTTTACTCCACAGTCGAACCAGAACGGGGAAGTCTGCTGCGAGTTGCCCAGCGCGCTGCCCCACGTATTCCCAGACACTCAGCTTCCCCAGACCAGACTGCACCAACAAGCACTAGCAGCCGTGACTCAGGACTCTTAATTTCACGCTTAATGAGTATGTGGGCAAAGCATCCACAACTCTTGAAGTCTAATTCAGGACACTGGGTCATAAGTCTACCTGTACCTAGGCTTCTTCAAGCTTGGTTATTTCCAGGTTTCCCTTAAACTAACAGCCTACAATTACAAGAAGGTGTTGGAAGCTGCTGCAGCGAAATCCCTTCATTATAAGCAACCAGAAGAAAGACTATAAAAATCTACAACCCTGAACACCTCCGTTAGGTGGTGAAACACTGCCACTACCTCAAACACCCACACCACCTGACAAAGTGAACGCTTGGCAGACAGCTCACGGAGAGAATGGACAATGCACTCAGGTACTGAAATTGCTTTGCTCCCATTTTTCTAAACATTCATCTCAACCTTTTCAGTAATCACAGCACTAATTGTATCCCCTTGATTGCAGCTTTGATTTTCAAATATGCAACAACAATCTAAGAAAATGCTGGCCAAGGGCTCTTGATCTGCCCCAGCTACAGAGAAAAGCAAAATAAATTCAAAAGTCAGATGAAAGGAATACAGAAGTGCAGGCTATTACATCATTTGTTGTATTGTGAATTTTTAATTTAATGTTGAACCTGTCATAAATCTGATTGTTTCACGTTTGAATAATGTAGCCTTACTGTGCTTGCATCGGCATCGGGCAAGAAAAATCACCATTTCTTTGTGCAGATCAAATCCCAAAGAAGTTTGCCCAGAGACACACACTCGGCGTTATGTGTTAATACTGTATTAGGAATATTCTAGGCACTTCATTAAATTTAATTGTATTTATTTTGCCTCAGAGAGAAGGTTAGAGTGTTCTCCATCTCACTTTTTTTTTAATGGCTCCTGTCTTTAGATTTAATTTAGGTCTGTCCTTGGGCTTTTTTCTAATACTTAGTCTCAAATGCTTCAAGTGTGCCACAAAAACCAACAGGCCTTCGTGTCCTCTGATGACCGCTCCTTCCTGCACAGACCTTGGAGAGGAAGAAGGTTTTGGACACTCTCCAGAGGATACCTCAACATAAACCACAAAGATGAGCCTCTTGATTAGCTGAAGGTAAGTGGATATGGTTTGCTTGATCATGATTTGGATTAGAAATGGTGTAATAAACAGGGTCATGATTTTGTTCCTCTTCTTTTTAACCTTTTAATTTAAACTCTAGGTCAAGTCTTGTAGCCTCTGGCATCCCATAGAAGTGAAACTTTTAAGAACAACTGCTATTAAGCAGGTGTCAGCATGGTTTGAAGCATTCCCTGTATGCCCTTGAAGCCTGTGGTGCTTTTGAGTGGCATGGACCAGGGGCAACTGCCCCAGACCACACAGTGCTCAGATCTGCAACCAGATCTTCACGCATTCACCCTGAGGCCACCTCAAATGTACCACTAAGATAGCTTTGTTTGATCCACCTACATGCTGCAGTTTCTGCTAGCTGAAACACTCAGGAGGCCCGATGAGCTTCCATGTCCCGCAGCAGGCTTCATTTCAAGAGCTTTTTCCTGTACCTGAACTGTGTCCTCTCAGGGCTCACAGCTAGCCATCCTTGTTTGGGCAACTGCCAGCAGAGTAAGTTAATGCCCCTGTTTTCGCTATGATGGGCCACAGCGACAAGCTCTGGGCTTTCTCCAGTGTGGACAGTAGAGAAAGACAAATCAGAAGACAAAAACACATCTCAAACCAAAGAGAAAATTCAGAGGGAACAAGGAAAAGACTCTTGGAAACATCCTCTCATTTCATTTGAGCCAAGTTTTTCCTGTGGTCAGAGGTGATCCTGATGCTCACTTCAGCAGGTGGGCTGAATATTATTTCTTTTGGGGACAATGCCAGCTCCCACAGCACCTGCAGAGGCTTACATCTACTGCAACAGTCCATGTCACTGCCTGATAAACCAGAGGAGGGAACTGATCCAAGGGAAAAACCACCTAGCACCACAGATGTTTCACTGAGGAGGGACAGGGAACAAATAGCTTCCCCAAAAGCACTGTACAGGCAAAACTGAATTGGCAGGAACCTCTTAATCAAACACTGCTGCCTAAAACAGCAAAGCCCTTCAGTCACTGAAAGGTGGCATGCCCCTGTCTCCAGGCTGCTCTTGGCCTGGAGCACCCTGGTAGGGATCTTCCATATCCCAGCAACTGATACACCAAATTTCCAACCACCACAAGAGGGAAGACATGTTTGTGACTGCTCTGGAGAGTTTGCCCGGGCTCTTCTCTCTTCCTGGCTGCAAGGAGTCATGAAAATATCATTCAGCAAGAGGTAAAAAGAAGTTTTACCAAGACTTCTAAACTCAGCTCTTACTCCTTTTGTAAGTGTGGTAAGCACAGGAATAACCCAGACCCAAGTGAGACTGGAAAAAGCCTTACAATGCAGACTGTCTGTAAAAAGCAACTTCATCAACTCTCCAGAGTGCTTTCTTGGGAAGTGAAATGGACACAAGACAATGTCTTACAGAGCTACAGGAGACTCCAATTTATGTTTTGAAATTTAGCACCTTCCCAAAGAAAGTTTGTCTAGTCCTCTCCCCTGCAGATCTCCTCTCTCCTGTAGGCCTGTCTGCCCTTTCTTCCCCACTATCCTTTCCTGTAAAAGGAAAAAATCAACATCCCTTGCCTCACAGAAAAATAATTAGGATAAAGCTATTTAAAGGTATGTAAATACTGTCATATTGGGAGGACATAAGCTCTAAATAAAAATATTTGTGTCACCTTCATATCTGCAGACATTTGATCTTTGTATTGCAGAGGGCAGTTAGTGCTTTTTGAGAATAGGCTTTTTTCATTCTGCTTTTTTAATACTCAAGAGAAGTTGCTAAAACTCAAAAGGTGCAGTCTCAGGCCAGGTGAAAGAATGGCTTTTCAGAAAAAGGGATAGGTTTAAAGATAGCAAAAAAAAAAACAAAAAAAAAACCCAAAAAACCACCAACACAAACAAACCCCAACTTCCATATTTTTATTTAAAAAAAGATCTTGTAACCTGCTGAAAAAAAAGAATTGCTGAAGTTCACAGTTGAAGTCCTAGAAGCAGATTTTTAAAAAACAAACAAGCCACACACAGCTTCAAGGCATTTTTGTCTTTTAAAAGTTTTTATCTTTACAGAAGTTAAAGTACCCCCAAAAGGGCCTAGGCATGGTTCTGCTGTGAGCTTCTGGACTGCAACTGGAGCTGTTCTGTAAAGAGAATCAAAGTCACGGATTTATTTTGTTTATTACTTTTGTCAGGGGATTTGTTCTAGCACAACTCAATACACATTTCCTAACAATATCTGTAATGATACATCAAGCTCTGTATTTTCTTATAATACAAATGAGGTTATAAAGCTTAACACATCTGGTCTGTCAAGCAGTCTAAGCAAGCACTGCCTTAGTTTGAGGATATAGAATAAAAACACCATAAGCCTGAACTTAACTCTTTTCCAACTTGCACACTGCTCAGGATATCCCAAGCCTACTTGAGGGTTTCCTCTCCAGTAAAGGCAGTGTGAACTCCTCCAGCAAAGGGAGCTCATGCAGTCATTCAGTTTATCCCTGCCAGCGGAATCAACACAAGACCTTTGCACTGCTTCCAATTGTCTTGCCACAAGGACAAATTCCAGGCTCAGAACAAACTCCAGATCATTGCTACCTGGTCAGACTCCTCAGTAGAGCCAAATCTTACAGAGGTGTGTCTGTAGTATCAGCTTGAACATGACTGCAAACCAAAAGGTGTCAAATTTCTGTTTTACAGAGGGAAGTAACTTGTACGATGGAGAAGGACAGGATTTGAGTTAACGAGCTGCAGATCTCACCTACTCTAAAAGTAGTGCTATTAGTGATTTTGTGTTCAATATATTTTAACACAGGCACAAACCAATCGCTCTGTAAAAATACAATAAGATGTCACTTACTGGTGTTGTGGTCTATGTAATATACTCCAACCTGAGGGTCATAAGCTTCTTCCCATCCTAATGGCAATTCATCGCTAATGCAGTCTGCAAAGGTTAGTGGTTTAGTATACCTGAAATGTAAAATAATACGTAGGATGAATAAAAGAACACTCCCACATGTATATTCCAAGTATCTGACCAGAAAACAAGTATCACAAAGGCTTAAGTATAGAAAACAAAGTAAGCTGAAAACTATTTTAAAGCTTTTGTTCTTGTCAAATAATACTCCACACACTTTTCTCTTTCTTAATCTGAAGTTACAGCAAGATGAATTAATTCTGACACAGCCTTGCCTAGCTTCGCCAGTACTTACTCAACAAAGAAACAGTAAGAACTTTGCCAGAAACAATCCTTGTCTCTCAACTGAAAGAAATAGACTGTTTGCAGGCAAGTCCTGTATCAAAAATATGTAGACAAGGAGCAAGATGAGAAATGCAATTTGCATAGCATGAATAATTAAGACTGCACAATCAATAGCAAGTGCTGAGGACTGTGGGACCACTTGTCATGCAACTCCACTCATTTGCATTGCAGTATGTTGTGTTTCATTAATGACAAACCAGATGAGTTTCTCAGTATCACGAAAATGTGTAATCCAAACCGAGACAGTATTACTGCAATACTGCTCGGAGGAGGTTTTTCCACGAGAGACCACATCCAGTAACGTGTTGTCTGAAGGCTTGTATGGCAAAAACCAAAGCTTAGAATACCCACTCCTTGAGTGACCCCACAGATTTTAGTCACTGAAACCATGACCCTTTCCTCCCTTTGAGCTAAAGAGGTTCAGCTTGCACAAATGAAACTACTAACCAAGCTTATCACTGCAGGGAAGAACTAAGCTTGCAGGTATCTCGCATATCCAGCTGCCAAAAGCACAATATGCCACAACCCACAGATCCATGATACAACTCCAGTGCACTGTACATGGTGTATCTGGAAGAAGTGCTGTAACTTTGTGCTGGGGCCTGTGAGTTGAACTTACTAGAAAATCCCTTTGGGCAGAAAGCACAGCACACCATAAAACATCACAGCCCCTCTCTAGCAGTTACACTACACATACTAAGAGCATGTGGGTCAAAAAGCAGACATAGAGCTGTACTGAACTGTCACATAAAAGCAGCATTCCTGTGTTGGTTTTGTTTAGCAGAAGAGCCTACAGTGGCAGCTCTGCAAGAAGCTTCTAGAAGTTTCCCCTTTGTCTGGTGGACTCGGCCAGGCCTGGCAGACCCACTGCTGGCCAGGGCAGAGCCAATTGGTGACAGAATGTTCAGTGATAACACCTCTGGGATAGCATATTTAAGAAGGGGAAAAATAATAAAAAAAAAAAAAAATTAAAAAAAAGAGAAGAATAAGTGAAGAAGCAGAAGTGAGGGACAGAGGAGGAGGCACGAGCCTTGTGGGCCTTCCAGCCCTCACCCTCTGGCCTCCCACCGGGCAGCCGACTCGGCCCAGCCCAGCTGCAAGAAGTGGAGAGGAGATGAGATGTGGAGAGAACCTGAGAGGCGGCTGCCAGCCGGTTGTGAAGAATTTCTTGTGAGAGGCACGGCTGCAGACGCCAAGGTCCGCGAAAGAGGGGGAGCAGTAATGTCGCTCCTGGCTCACACGCCCCTGCAGCCCGTCGTGCAGCCCACGGTGAGGCCGGCTGTGCCCCTGCAGCCCGTGGAGGCCCATGGAGGAGCAGAGATCCCCTCACAGCCCGGGGAGCCCACGGAGGAGCAGAAATGCCCCCACAGCCCGTGGAGGACCCCACGCCAGGGCAGGCGGGTGCCTGAAGGCGGCTGTGGCCCGTGGAGGCCCCGCTGGGGCAGCCGTTCTGGAGGGACTGCACCCCGTGGAAGAGATGACCCACGCCGCAGCAGTTCATGAGGGACTGTGGCCCATGGGAGACACCCCACACCGGAGCAGGGGAGGAATGTGAGGAGTTCTTCCCTGATGACAAAGCAGCAACGTAAAACAACACGTGATGAACTGAGCATAACTCCCATTCCCTCCTTCCCACTGTGCCACTTGGCAGGGGGAGGAGGTAGAGATAACTGAAACAAAGTTAAGCCTGGCAAGAGGGAGGAGTGGGGGGAAGTTGGTTTTGTTATCCTTCTCATTATCCTGCTTTAGTTTTATTAATAATAAAAGTAAATAGTTTTCCCCAAGTCAAGTCTGTTTTGCCCAGAACAGTAACTTCAGTGATCTCTCTCTCTCCGTATCTCAAACCTTATTATATTATCTGTCCCTATTCTCTTGGAGGGGGGGGGAGTGAATGAGAGACTGCATAGCTTGTCCCAAGTGGGGCTAAACTATGACAATGCCACAGGAAGGTAAGGTGGTTAAGAGAGCAAGTTTCCAACCCACTGTAAGAGACTGCACAGGTTTGTAGAGTCTTTCACATCCAAAGGTAATCCAGCAGGGCTGGCAGCTAGATAAAGAGTTTTATTAAGTTTTGAGCACACTTGAGGATACTTCATGTGGAGGCACTAAGCAACCAACTGGTAGCCTCATATTAACATCTTACAGTCACTCATTAGTGCAAAGTGGAATTTTAGGAAAAAGCCTTCAACCATAAGTGGTTCAATATAAAACATTTAATGATGTTAATGACTAACATAATTCCCCCCAAAACATGACCTGGAAGTCTGGTACACGGCAAGAACGAGGTGGGACTATTTCTGTAAAAGCTAAATAAGCCACTAAGATCTCTGCTTACCTGCTGTTACATTTCACTTTCAACACATTGCCATTGCCAGTGGCAAACACTACTTTCTATTTTCTCAGAAAATTTCAATTTAATTTAAAGCTCTACAGTGCAAAAAAATAGAACTCAGAACTTCACAACACAGACCTGTGAAACTTTATTGAGAAAGTTTCACTGAAAGGTTTATATTTACTGTTCTTAATCTAGACTGTGTAGCAAAAGCATGTTTGTATAGAAAAAAAAAAAAAAGAGATTGCCTGAAAATAAAATAGAATCTCAGTACTTCTGATTGCTATCCCTTATCTCATGTTTTCCCCTATGGATCAAACTGTTTCCTCAGTCCAAGTGTACCCAGTATGTGCTACACTGACTTCATCAACTCAAAGATGCACAAGGGTAAAAATGCTCTCATCCCTTAGAGGGGCACAGACACACCAGGATGACATGGCAGGTAACAGGGGACTCAGCTCGCCCTGCCCGGGCTGCCCCAGCACCTCCGCTGTGCCACACGGCAGGGCAGAGCCGCAGCCCAGCTCCCCTGGGCAAAGCAGGGTGCTGCCTGCAGAAATAGGGGTGCTGCTGGGGATGCCTTCTCCACGCCCATCAAAACAAATGCAGAAAAACCTCAGTGTCTTCAGGATGGTCACACCTTTGCGAAAAAAAAAAACAACCAAAAAAAAAAAAACCAGAATAAAAGACAACCACAAGAGCTGGTCTCCACTTATTTTCTTGTGGCTTAAGAATCACGGAGATTTTTAAAAGCTAAGGGTTGGTCTCAACTTCACAGACATCAGGAAAAACAGCTTGATACTTCAACGTAACTGCTGAGGAGATCTGTCGTAGGAATTGTTTGATTGCATTGATAAGCATGACACTGTCCTTCCATGGCCAAGTATTTTATTAAAAAATTCTGTGAAAAATTTTCACATATAGTCCAATGATAAAGCCTAGACTTAATACTTATTACATGTTATCTGGAATGAGGGAAAACAGAAAAGGCTGGTATTTATTTATTTGTGAAAATATATTTGAAGTCAGCAGCGATGGAGTGTACCATCTAGGCCATGCAAAGTCCAAGTGGTCTTTTCCAGTGCATCGTTTGATTAGTAACTGTGAATTGGTTTTATGATTGCTGGTTTGCTACTTCTATAAAAAGCTCTGTCACTTCATTCTGGGTTTGCACAGTCTCTGACCTTGTATGCCAGCTTCCACTCAGCCCTATGGATTGATTCAACCAGAAACCATGCATTTCCCACATCCCACAAGCTACAGTGCTCAATGTTTCCGGCAAGTTTCCAAGCAAACATCCCTCAACATGGGGCAGTAATTAAACCACACTTACAGCACACAGGTGAGGGTGTGCTGCAGGTGTAAAACATACCTCAGTAGCTTAGTTTGTATTGCACACTGCTTGGAGTTTTCTGCAGCAGAACTCTGCTCAATCACATCTAAAATTAAAATAAAACTTAAAAAAAACCCCAAACAAACAGCATTGCACTGTATTATCAGCCCTAGGACTTGTGACTACTTTCATCAGGGAATGGCACTGTAATGCCAATTTCGATGCACCAAAGTTTAATACCAAACTCAAAAAGCTTCTGCTCATCTTTTGCGCAGTTCCACTTCGCTAGAGGCAGCTGAATTCCTTCCAGATGTGGTCAGTAACTGCCAGACCCAATAGGAAGCCAGGACCAAGCAACTGAAGGACACATTCCTATTCTCCATATGAACCACAACCAGTCAGTCCTTTCAGTTGGAGTTTTGGAAAAAGAGGGGAAAAAGCAAGGCAGGATCAGTCTGCCATAGCAATGACAAGCCAACTGGAGACTCGGCAGTTACTAGGGCTCAGCAAGACAATGGTATCACCTTTGAGATTCAGATTGTCAGCATACCTCACAAGGAGCACCCACCACCAAGCAGACTAGTGCTGTCCTCCCAGGCTGACTGCAAGCTTGCAACTATCCCACTTGCTCATTAAAGGAGAAATCTGTCATTCAACTAGCAAACAGAAGAATAATTAGTTTTAGAATTAAGAGAGTAATTCCATTTATTACAGACAGCATATGTCATATAGCTATTTCCCCAAATAACTGCAGCTCCATAACCACATTACTCTTCTCAACTCCCTTCGCTTGCTGTTGGGGAAAAAACCAGCACAAATCAAAGCAGCAAAGCTACAATTACAGATTAAAGACATGCAATGTTATGTAGCCAGACTGTGAATAAAGTATAAAAGGAAAAAGGAGATTAGTTCTTTGTTTTAAGATATGATTTTAGGCATTATTATGAAGACTGAAATAAACCAGTTTTCCAGGAATCCAAAATCAAGCATCTCCCTAAGCATCCTCACAATGTAGCATGATGAATTAAACAAGCAAAAGGTAAAGCGTCTTTCTCACAGCAAGACATGATTCAGTTAGCATATTATTTCTGCATAGAACAAGACCGTGTCTGCATTTGGGAAGTTAAAGCTAGGGCACATCTGCAGAACTATTTCTTTTGAAACATCTCCTTTGCGATTCACAAAGCTTCCTAGCAGCCTTGGAAAAATATCATCAACTCAAACCACGTTATCATATAACAGGTCCTCACTGTAGCTTGACTCAAAGTAGCAATCTAAAAAAATTGATCCTTTTCACCCACTGTGCTTGTAACTACAGAAAGAAAACGACAATGCTTTATGCATTCCTTACCCTCCGCTGTTAGTGAAACCTCCAGATACATTCATCCAGCTTTCAATAGAAAGCAACACACCCAGAGTTCAGAGAAGCCTGACTTTGTATAACTTCTGATCTTCAGTCATAAATATGGAAAAGTGGGGGAAAAGTCTGCAGGTACAGCATTTTTTAATTAAATCCAGACTAGTCTAGTTAAAAGAGATGACACTCTTTGGCACATGAGTTTGCATCTTCCAGCCATGCTTTTCCAGCTTTGCTCTAATGCCCTACTCCTGCAGTGCTTCATCTGCTTCTAAGCTGGAGGCTAAACTTGGTGTGGAGGTCCTACAAGAGAAACTAGCCTGAGCTAGAGAAGATACCTGTAAATCAGAGCCTAACTCTGGCCTTCCAGCTCACCAAAAAGTAACCCACATGTTCATCTCATCAACTCACCTGTATCTCATGTTCATTCCACTTGCAACTGCTTTCCCCATTAGCTAAGTTCTAATTTGAGTAATTTTCAGGAACATTTAGTATTTTGAAAGAGATACATCAACTTACACTTAGCACTTTCCATCATATTTTCTTAGCTTTCAATATGTTATTTTTTCATTAAATTTCATTCAAGAAATTAAAATTTACTTGAGTAAGCGCAATTGTTCATTATGACACCTGGAAACCAGGTATCCTAACCAGGTAACCACCACACACAGCAAGTAAAATACACCATGTCAGAAACTATTCCAGATAACAGAGGCAAAAGATAACAGCATCACCCAATTTCCTAACCTGAGAATCACCTTATGGTCTTCATGCAGAGACAGGCTGAGGGGAAAGCCTTTGCCCACCCATCAGCCAGTGAATGCACCAAGACACTTCCATCTTTGCGAAACTGTGTCCAGCTCTGGAGCCCCCAACATAAGAAGTACATGGACCTGTTGGAGAGGATCCAGAGGAGCCCACAAAGATGATCAGAGGGCTGGAGCACCTCTCTTGTGAGGACAGGCTGGGAGAGCTGGGGCTGTTCAGCCTGGAGAAGAGGAGGCTCCGGGGAGACCTTATAGCGGCCTTCCAGTGCCTCAAGGGGGCTGCAGGAAAGATGGGGAGAGACTGTTCAGCAGGGCCTGTTGTGACAGAACTAGGGGCAATGGTTTTAAAGTAGAGGGAGGCAGGTTCATATTGGACACAAGGAAGAAATTTTTTTACGATGAGGGTGGTGGCACACTGGCCCAGGCTGCCCAGAGAGGCAGTGGATGCCCCATCCCTGGAAACATTCCAGGCCAGGTTAGACGGGGCTCTGAGCAACCTGCTCTGGTTGGAGATGTCCCTGCTCCTTGCAGGGGGGTTGGACTGGATGGACTGTAAAGGTTCCTTCCAACCCAAACTACTCTATGATTCTATGAAACACTTGCCCCCAGTAACTCGAGTATTTGTACAGCAAGTGATGTTCAAACCCCAGCTCCCACAGTAGGAAGTAAAAAGTTAGCTTCCCATCTCTAGCTTATAAATCACATCACTTTTAGATGAGAAAGGTTTCTATATTTCTTATAATTTTTGATCACCTTCAGCTTCTTTCATAGATAAAACTGGAACCCAGTGTTATCATGTGCAAACACTTATTAAATGGAAACTTGCTCATCTCAGATTCAGAACGCCTATCTATAGTATTTAACTCCACTGTTGTCAATCAAAAACCCCATTACACAGGAAACTGAAGGCAAATAATCCTTGTATAACAAGTTTTTGATTGACAGAAGGTTTGTTAAACATGGCTGTAAGATCACAGAGGTTCCTGACAGGAGCAGGAGATGGGTGAACCTTGCTACTTACAAATCTGGATTTAATACTACAAAGGTAACAAATCAATTCTGAGTTTCTTAAAACAGGAAAAATTATTTTTGTAATTATTGGATTTCAGTGCCAATTGGTGGCCTACAGCAACCTAGCAAACCCACAGGCAGCTTTTCAGGTGCACTGCTGTGTGAGCACGCATGTGCATGTATGTCCATGTGCAGGCAGCAAACAGTGCGCTCGGGTCACCAAGACATTAAGCGTTTATAAACCAGCAGTGGATTGTCGAGTTTCTACACCGTATGTAAGCTCAATTAATCCCTGTGTTTGCAGGGTTCCTCAAAACCCCGTAACACAGTAAAGCCATTTAAACAGCAGAGCCTGATTTTACTCAGTTCAGTGCAGATCACAGGGCCTTGTACGAAATCCATCATGACTCCATACGGGTGATACTACAAATCGGGGATTTCCTAGTTTACTGTACTGATAGCAGCGGCTCACAGCACAAGGAACAAAGGTGGCACCTGGATCACTTGGGACCTTCATGTCACCTCCCCTTACACCCATAGCATTACCCACCAAAACCTAACAGCTTAACGGCTCCAGTCATTTTTCCTCTTCCCTCCTCCACTCGCAGGTTCACAGCCAGCGTATGAGACATACTTGACCCATGGGCAAGTCAAGTAACAAAGCTGGGAGTTCCAGCAAATTTTTCCACTCATACTATTTCTTATAAAACCAAGTAGTTTTTAAACCCAGCATCTTGTGGGAGAATCTTGGAGTTAGGTTATATTTTCAATGGTTTGTAGTTGAACAATTTATTTATAGCATTTCTTTATTTCTCATTTGAATAAAACTCACTGCTCATATGACAGGACACGCTACACAGACCAGGACAGAAAATGGGCTGAAAGCACCTCGGTTCCAGCTGCCACACCAGGGCAGCTGCACGAGCAATCCCCATGGGCCTGGGTTTGGAGGAACCTGTTAATGGGTACAGCTCCTACTGTAACTCAGAAAGCTGCTGCAAGAATCACTGCCAGGAGGCTTGACATGATGGCATACAAGCTTCTTTGTTTTTAATGAGGTCATCACATTCTCAAGACAGACGATGATTATTTTTAAACCTCGGCACAGAAAAAACCTATCACTTTGCAGACAAATTTTCTAGGACTACAGCAACCTCCTCCTCGCAAAAGCTTTTAAAAATAGACTCCTACACATTTATTACTCAACCCGGTGATCCAGCCCTCAAACACACCAGGGCTATTCATCACTATAGTAACTATTTTCCCTGGGAGCATCTTCTCTCACTGCAGGGAGAACTGCTTTTGGAGGCTTGAGGTGTGGCAGCAAAGAGGTCCTTTTTTATGATCTTGCTAGTGAAGCTTTCCTCACCCTGCCACCACACACCTGAGCAGGATGAAACACTCCCTTGGATTCCCACTCCAACTGTAATTTAGGCAAAAGGTGATGAGAACAGGTCACCCCTAACAGCCAGGATCCTCAGCAGTGACACACAGGCAGCTCTGGGCCAAATGACACCCTCAATTGTACCAAAACCTCAGCAACTGCAGCGGGTTTAGAAGGGGAGACATTTGCAGGGAATGGAGCGGAAAGGAGTAATTCAGGACCGCCATATGCAGACAAGAACTATGAATGGGAAAGTGCTTCCCAGGTAATAAGGAGAAGCCTTTAAGAAGTGACTACAAATTTGGTAAGCTTCTTAACTGTGCTCCAAGGAGTCTGATGAGAGATCAATGACAACATTTCAAAGTTCTGGCAGCCAGACATTACACCAACACCCACACAAAGGAAGTCACCCTAAACTTCCAGTTATCCCAAACAGATGTAACTTCAATGCCTCTTCGTGTGTATGGCATTGCAGCCTGGTCCCAGTCTCGCTGCGATAAAGGATAACTAGGAACAGAACTACACCCCTTACAGTAAAAATGGGGTCAGGTCTGAGAAAAACACCTTATTTGAAGTTGTTACTGTAAATCAAATTTGCTTAAACCAGAACCTAAACATCAGTAGTAGCAATGCCCTCCAAAAAACTAACACAACATCTCAAGCAACTCAGACTGCAGAGCTATTTTCTGTTCAGAAGTTGTTTCCTTCATTGCCATGGTTATTGAGCATCTTCTCATCCTCCCAAAGGTCTTTCATCTTGCATCTCATCTTGGCCCCTGACTGCCATGCATTGGGCCACCTCTGTGATAAGCAAGCCCAGTATCTATCCTCAGAGCTTATCTTCCAAGCTACCTTAATTTTAAACAGTTTTATTGACACTCGAATGCAGTAATATCCTCTGCTGCTCTTTGGCCAGCATATGAGAATAACCCCCGCACCTCATTAACGTGATCATAAGTTGTATATGATTTGCCAGCTGAGACCCTCTACTTCTCTCGCATTAGCAGGTAACATCCAAATTCTTATTCTACAGAAATCAGTCACATGCTACCCAAGCAGATTCTACACAAAGCAGATCAGGAGACACCCAAGACACCTGTATTTTGAGCATTCCAAACACAAATACATTTATACCTTTAGTAGTGATACATTTTATTACTCAGATTCAGGGAGCTATTGAGGTATATAATACACAATTTAACACCCCACTAGCCACAACGAGCTTGCCTAGTACATACCAGTCTAACAGTTAGCTTGCTTGCTTGTTCTGGCCACTTCTGAAAAGCTTGCATGTCTACAAGCTCTGCTCTGCACACACTGACAGTCCGCCCATGCATTTCTTTTCCGTACAGATCATTTACCTCTGAAAGCAAAGAACTACTAAATTATTTGTGAGAAGACTATCAAAAACCACTTACAGAGTTTAGATTATTCCCAGAGATTAACAAACTGGTTCTGCTAGCAGGAGAGAGGCAGGAGGTCAGTCATACCTTTTTAATCACTCATATGCGAAATTCCTGGGATAGTTCAAGGTTAAAAGTCAGGAAATAGGAGTTGAGACTTCTCACAACATTAACTTGCCTGCCAGCCTGTATATCCTGCATGCTTTCCTGAACAGATTTAAGCAGAAAAGATATAAAAGTAAGGTACAACTTGATGAGAACAGTGCAACACTACTAAACTAAAATCATGCAAGAGTTGGAATTTAACCATGCAAATCATTAAAATGTCTTTAGTTTTAAATGGTTGAGGTTGTTTTTTTAAGTTTGCCTTCAGGTTTTCCAGGATTAGAAGCAGCCTTGCCACCTAACAGCCTGAACAGATTAAGTCAGCTCTCTCTTCACTCAGAGGTTGGACTGTTCTTGAAGAAGGGGACTGGTTACCACACAGTAAGGGGTAAATTGTCTACCAAACATCCAGACAGAGTAGTTAGACTAGTTTCTTGACATATTTGGGAGATTAAGAACTGGAAGGCTTGTCTCTGTTCTTGCAGCCTGCACTCCTACTTCTCTGAATGGCTGCCTATAGCGTGGGTGGCAGCAGTTGACATTGGCAAGATGCCTCAAGATAGAGAGGTGTATAGGACTGACTTCCCCCGCAATACGGCCCCTAGAGCAGGGCACCAAGAGCTACTGCCAGAAGATGATAAATATTTGAGATTTTGGCAATGGGGCAAGTATTGAACAGTTGCTGTGCCTCAGCCTTTAGGAACACTTTATCCCATGGAAGGTGGCATGCAGAGGCAGGCAGCGGCACAGTGAGCTGACCACCTGCGTGTCTGTAAAGGGGAACAGATTTGTGGTTCACCCCGCAGTCTGACTTCATCAGGCACTGAATTTTCTCTTCATGTGTGGTGATCAAAAGTCTTAACTCTTTGAAGAAGCAATGCTTGTTGCTATATTTCTTACCAGCATGCTCTACATCTACTGTGAAAAAGAACAGCAAATGCCTCCCACAACACTACCAGCTCCTGCACCCTTTATTCACATGGCAGTTGAAACGAGGAAAATAGACATCGCTGGCCTCATCTAAGCTGCCTGGTCTACCCAACGTAGAACCCAAGTGTTGCTAGTGTGCAAACGTATTCAGAAAGCGGCAAGGGAAGCACAGGAGGGTGGTTTTACACGCACATAGTTGGTATGCTGCTCCCTGGTCCACCTCCTACTAGCCCTGGGCTAATTGCTGACTCTGTGCAGCAACTTCAGCCTGCTTGCTATTTTTGCATTGTAAGTGTTCTTATTGAGTTATTTAGCTATTTGATGTTCCTGATCCCAAACATTACCATTAGCAGGCTCTTTGTTCTGCATCACTTGCAGGACACAGTCTAGGCAAGCAGCAGAGCCTCTTCTGCTCTTTGCTCCAAGACAGCTCAGCTGCAGCCACTTTCCTTTTATGCAATGCCTGGATCAGTTCTGGAAACATGACTTCGCTACTCTCTGATCTGACAGCAGTCTGTCAGCTCTGACATTTTGTCCAGATAGAGCTGAATCCAGCCACACATAGGAAGCACACCAAGTCAAGGGACTCCAGAGATGCCTCAGTGTAGTCACAGGAGGACATGGGCCCCTTCAATGCCTTTGCAAACTCAGTGCTACCAGGTATGAACAGGAATATTTCTGCCCGTCTGTAAGAACCAGAGATGCCTGGTCAAGATTATTTTAGAGCAGTGGAGAACACAGAATAACAAAAATCCTTCCAGTTGCAAAGCAACAGTGAATTCAAGATACAGTACACATATTTAAGCATAAGCATTGCCCTAAAAAACTGTAATCCATGGCATATCCTTCAAGAGGGGCAAATCAAAACTATTTCAGACTCAGTCTTGCAGGTTAGTACTGAGGGCAGCCTTTGGAAATGGAGGCATGGCACCTCATTTCTGCTCCGAAGAGGAGAAATCCAGGTTACACAGCACTCAGCTCATGGATGCAGTGACTGATGAAGCACGTAAGCAGCTGGAACCCACAATATCAGCCTCACTATCTACTACTGTTGCTATTAGTATTGACACAATGCCTTCTCAGTTCCTGAAAAGTCATACTGTATAGAAATAAACAGGAATGTCAAAACAAGAACAGATGTCTAGAACAACCTCAGGAAAGTAAAGCTTTAGGAGATATAAAGAGTTAGAAGCATAAAAGTGCAAAGCTAATAATAGGTTTTAGTAATTTTTTCATCTAAAGTAAAAAAGTCTTGATTTGTTATGTAGTTAAGCCACAAAAAAGAAAATTATTCCAAACTGTGTTTATAGACAGAACTGTGTGAAGCACAACACACGGCTCAGTGGTTCACACAATGCAAGGGACTCAATACAAATCAACAACCATTGAAGTTTGCTCACTCATTTGAGGACAGCAAAAATGAGATATGCATCACCAAGTGAGTTTAATTGATTTACTCTTACAAACATCTTTTATTTTGAATGATCCACTATCAAAATATTTTGCAACAGATCACACTTGTGTTAACACTGAAGTTACACCACCACTTGCTCTCTGCATTTCCCTTCACCATCTATCTCGTGCAGCCTGAAGGCCACTTGCAGTCCTTCTGCTGGCTCTGAAGTGACACAAGCAGCCTGCTGAAGACCTGCAGGCCCAACACTCAGCTCAGGAAGAAAGAAAATAACCCATCTGCAGAAAAGCACAGCCCAGAGTCTCAGGGACCACAGCTCAGACCAAACAGGGAGAAGGATTATGATTTTGGTACTGTCTATGTTCAAGACTCTGGAACAGTGCAACTAAGGTGAAAGCCTTCTTTAGGTTCAGGACAAACATGCATTTTATCACAGGCAAAGCCAAACATATGAGCACCACGGTTTCTTGAAACTGGGATACCGCTCGTAGCACCCCTTGCAACTCCCAGCTGCCAGGTCTGGGCAGCGAGGAAGACCCCCCTGCCCAGCTGGAGCGTGTGCCACACCAGCAGAGCTGCCCACTCCCTCCCCAAACACCAGCCCACGGCCAGCGGTCTTCTCCAGGGACACTGTGCTCGTCGGGGACCCTCTCCCTCTTTGCACAGAATTTACATAGCCACAGGAAAAATATATGTCTTCCTAAAGCTTCCTAGATGGCGTATGAGACTGAGGAAGGGAACAATAACTCTTCGATTCAGTTCAAGTTTCATTGTATGAAGTTGCCTTGTCTTCTGACCAGGATGGACATTTTAGCCTTACTAAAAATTTAAAAAATTTGAGACAAATTCCAGAAGCAACATGTAATTTTTCAGAATTAAAGGGAAAACACCTTATGAAAAATTAATTTCCCTAGACTGTTTACAACAAATATTACTGCAGGGAGTACTACCTGAGGATCTCTGAACACAAGCTCATGGGTGTAATCAGTACCAGATGTTCAAAGAGGATATAAGGAGAAGTGCTCAGCAGTTAAGCACAAGCAATAAATGATATCCTGATCACAAATTATACTTGGCTCTCACAAAACAAGGTGGTGGCATCTTTAAATGTGTTAAATTGTCACCTTTTACCATGACAATTATTTTCCTATAAAGGCCTCGTGGAGATTGCTGTATTTTTGACTGAGGCAGTTAACCAAGTTTCTACCTAATGCATTGTATCATAATATTTAAGTGTCCAGTAGACCTCTACAGAGATACCAGGTAGTAAAAGTTTTTTAGTTATTCCTCAGTTCAAAATGCACACAGCATTTCTTTCTACTGAAGAGAAAGCTCAGCATAGGTAGCACTTCATTACTGCTGCTCACACTTCATGGTCTAGGTATGTGTCAGACACCTTACATAGTCTTACTATTAATATTTAGGAACTACTTTACTTTAGTGTATGAGAAAAGAGCACAAGAACCTCCTCCCAAAGGCAAAAATCTTCCTCCTTCCAATACTCTGGTGAAGACAACAAAAAACACTTTACATTAATTGTTTGTGTCTTTTTGATAATGCTATAATTCCTACTTCTCTCGTCTCCACTTCTTCATACACAGTTACAACAGCTGTGCAAATTCATTTGGACCTTGAAAGATTATCAACTCCTGACACCAAAGTTAAGTCAAATACTCTAACACTCCCTTTGGAAGCAATAAAACATACTTTGAAATATTTATCATAAGAGAAATACTCTAGAAAAAAAGAAATCAGTTGTCAAAGGTCTTGGCATATTTTCTTTGCTTTGGTGTGCTGAAGCTTATGAAATTCATCTTTCTCCATAGTCAGTTTCTTGCTCTTCCAGAGAGTCAACTCTGCCAGCAATGCCTCCAAACTTTGGGTAAAAATAACAACTTTCTGCATATAAAAAAAAAAAAAAAAAAAAAAAAAAAAACAAATTAAAAAAAAAAAGAGAAGAATAAGTGAAGAAGCAGAAGTGAGGGACAGAGGAGGAGGCACGAGCCTTGTGGGCCTTCCAGCCCTCACCCTCTGGCCTCCCGCCGGGCAGCTGACTCGGCCCAGCCCGGCTGCAAGAAGTGGAGAGGAGATGAGATGTGGAGAGAACCTGAGAGGCGGCTGCCAGCCGGTTGTGAAGAATTTCTTGAGAGGCACGGCTGCAGACGCCAAGGTCCGCGAAAGAGGGGGAGCAGTAATGCGGCTCCTGGCTGACATTGCCCTGCAGCCCATCGTGCAGCCCACGGTGAGGCCGGCTGTGCCCCTGCAGCCCGTGGAGGCCCACGGAGGAGCAGAGATCCCCTCACAGCCCGGGGAGGAGCCCACGGAGGAGCAGAAATGCCCCCACAGCCCGTGGAGGAGCCCATGCCAGGGCAGGCGGGTGCCTGAAGGCGGCTGTGGCCCGTGGAGGCCCCGCTGGGACAGCCGTTCTGGAGGGACTGCACGCCGTGGAAGAGATGACCCACGCCGGAGCAGGTCATGAAGGACTGTGGCCCGTGGGAGACACCCCAGGATGGAGCAGGGGAGGAATGTGAGGAGTTCTTCCCTGATGACAAAGCAGCGACGTAAAACAACACGTGATGAACTGAGCATAACTCCCATTCCCTCCTTCCCACTGTGCCACTTGGCAGGGGGAGGAGGTAGAGATAACTGAAACAAAGTTAAGCCTGGCAAGAGGGAGGAGTGGGGGGAAGTTGGTTTTGTTATCTTTCTCATTATCCTGCTTTAGTTTTATTAAAAATAAAAATAAATAGTTTTCCCCAAGTCAAGTCTGTTTTGCCCAGAACAGTAACTTCAGTGATCTCTCTCTCTCCGTATCTCAAACCTTATTATATTATCTGTCCCTATTCTCTTGGAGGGTGGGGGGAGTGAATGAGAGACTGCATAGCTTGTCCCAAGTGGGGCTAAACTACGACAAGGTGGTTAAGAGAGCAAGTTTCCAACCCACTGTAAGAGACTGCACAGGTTTGTAGAGTCTTTCACATCCAAAGGTAATCCAGCAGGGCTGGCAGCTAGATAAAGAGTTTTATTAAGTTTTGAGCACACTTGAGGATACTTCATGTGGAGGCACTAAGCAACCAACTGGTAGCCTCATATTAACATCTTACAGTCACTCATTAGTGCAAAGTGGAATTTTAGGAAAAAGCCTTCAACCATAAGTGGTTCAATATAAAACATTTAATGATGTTAATGACTAACATAATTCCCCCCAAAACATGACCTGGAAGTCTGGTACACGGCAAGAACGAGGTGGGACTATTTCTGTAAAAGCTAAATAAGCCACTAAGATCTCTGCTTACCTGCTGTTACATTTCACTTTCAACACATTGCCATTGCCAGTGGCAAACACTACTTTCTATTTTCTCAGAAAATTTCAATTTAATTTAAAGCTCTACAGTGCAAAAAAATAGAACTCAGAAC
>WHYT01017258.1:31485-53073 GCA_009806455.1 Tetrax tetrax
CTCTCTCTCAGGGAAGAGCAAAAGACTGCAACTTTTTATAAAATAATATAAATCAGCCCCTGAATACTAAATTCTGGTTTTGATGATGACATGATAACCTTACTGCCATTGATGCTATAGCACAGGAAAGCTTCACCTCAATACTGGCCAGTCACCACAGAAGTCACAGAGCTAATGAGAACACAGAAGGCCTCCTACACCCACACTAAGGGGCTGAGATACAGGTTCTTGCGAGAAGACAACCAGCATTCTGCTAAGTCAAGCTGAGAGCAGGCCGGTGGTCCTGCAGAACTCAGAAACCCAGGTCACAAACTCTGCACTGGAAAGATGTAGGTGGGTCAGCATGTCATGATCATCTCCCCTCAATCTGCATCGTAACTGAATGCCTGGTGGTTATCGTTTCGTTACTAGCCGTTTCAGGGTTTATAATGACAGCCTGCCAAAAAAGTTAGCTTCAAGTCTCTAACAGCTCTATGTACCTTATTCAAGCTCCTGGCTCATGTGACAGCAGACACAGCAGCTTCAGTACCTCCATACTAATTGCTCAATGTTAAGAAGTGAAGAAGGTGAACCACAACAGATCTGGCTGCATTTCATCCTGGCTTTACAAGCTGAGTAACTTCAAAAGAAAAAAAACAAAGATGCTATACTCGTCTTAAGTATCATTGCAAATGAAAGCTGGGGTTATGGCATCAAGCTTGGAACAAGAAGGAAGCTGGCTAGCAAGTCCATCAGTGTTGAGAAAAATAGTGTGTTCACACCATCCCGTGATTTGAGCAGGAGCATCTGGACATGCAGCTTCTGTTATCCAACTAGATCAGAACATGACAGCCTACCAATCCTGACAGCTCCATGACTCAATAGGACCAAATACTACTTCCACAAGAGCATCAGAGATGATGGCAAGACGACCTGTCACACTCCTCAGCAAGTCAATTCGGCTCACCTGGGAAATGAGTCTTCACATACGAGAGCCAGCAGGAGCAAGCCAAGCTCTGTCTCCCTGAGCAGAGGGGCACTCTGCTCCACACTAGCTGAAAACAGACTTCCCAACATTATTAGCACACATCCAAATTCCTAGCACACTAAAACTGAAAACAATCTGAATTTGACAAGTAAGACAAGATTTTTGCCCAAATGCTCTAAGCTAAGCATTTAGAAAAGAACCATCTAAAAGACATTGTTAAACACCCAAATTCCTCTAACAAAAACCACACAGCACACCATAGTAAATTCAGATAGTCAGAGAGAGGTTTTTATTCTACCCCTGCCCACAGGAGAGAGAAAAAAAAAAAAATTTAAGTATCTGCTCCCAAAGTTGCAGCACAGTCTCAGCAATACGTGCCACAGTCACAGTCAAGCTGTAAGGATACTTGGCATTCTTCAGGAATGCAGCATTTATCATTTTGCTGCAGATACTCATGGTCATAGTAGTAGTAAGTGTTGATTTCTTTTTTGCACTTGAGAAGTTGCTTTGTCTGTACTGTAAAGCTAGACACTTTTCTGGGACATGCTTCAGGACCAAATGCACCCAAAAAGCATTTAAAAAGGATCCATTTTCAGGCAATGCAGTCTCTTAACCTGGATGAGTATGTAACTGTATGTGCTGGTATGGGGGGAAGGGAGAAATGTCAGATCCACGCTCGAAGACAGCAGCAGCTGAGCCAGGCTAATGGCTTACTGGTCCCATAAAAAGCATCTCTCACACCTTCCACCCTACATACCTTTTTCTTGCTCCTTTTCCCAGTCCAGCAGCTCCACTCTCCCTTATCACACCCTCCAAGCCCTCCCACTAACTGCTTCCATTCAGTAACATAACAGAAGAGTACCCAGACTTTTCTGCCAAGTGAATTTACAGTTGGGTTAGCGGGACTCAGCAGTCAATAGCATGCCAGCAACAGAGGAGTGTCACAAACAGAAGCAGCACTGGGGAAAACCGCAACCCCCCCTTGCTGGTTGTGATGAGCTGTCTGGCTGCTCACCAGATTTCTGGGCACCAAACTTGTAGATGAGCTTCATCAGCCATGGACTCATAATTAAAACTGGTCCTCTCGAGTGGCCCATCTTCTCCAGCTGCCAAACTTTGCCTTGCTACTGTCTCCACACTCATTATTACTTATAAACGAAGGGCACAGATACGGTCAACTTTAAAAGCTGGTCCCTTAGATTTACGCGCACCCTTAAATTACGCCGGTCGCACCATGGGACTGGCAGTCACCCCGCCTCCGACTGCAGGAGGCGATCTCCTGAAGACGAGACAAGGAGCCGTTTGTTGGAGCTCCGTGCAGCCACAGCGCTCGCCATCAGCCCAGCCGGGCGGCACGCTGTGCAGCGTGGCCGGCGGAGGAATGTGCTCGCTGACTGCACCTTTTCATCTCGATAACGATTTTCAAGGTCATGTTCGCTTCCCTCCTGGCTCCTCCCTGGCTCTAGTCAAATCCCAAGCATGCATCCCAGGGCCTGGTGTTCCCACCCTCCGTGTCTCCCGGACACCAGCACAGCCCGTCGTATTCCTCCCCGGCAGCGTACCCCAGCCTTCCTACGTGCTGGTAGTCGGTCCTGGGGTTTAGCATCCCCCTCTCTCCCAAGCGCAAGCAGGCACAGCACTGCAGCAGCGGCCGCGTTGCATGCAGGCCCAGTAGCCCCTGTGCCGCAGGGTCAGGACAATCTGCAGTGAGATTTGTGACCTCCAGGATTAACATTTCTGAATTAATTATTTCATACAAAACAGGCAGCAGCTTGGGCCAACACCTAACAAACTCACGGGGCCAAGAGCAGGTGCTGATGGTGCTTGCTAAAGCACACTGCTACATGATCTGGTGAGCTACACGACCTTCAAGGGTGCTGCGTAGGGGCTGCATTTGGGGACAGTCCCCGTCACCCTGTCCCCACACCCCCAGAGCAGCCAGCCAAACCAGCCTGGCACCACCAGCCAAGGGGAATGAGCTGCCTGCCAGCCCAGCGCTCAGGGTAAAGGCAGAGGTGACAGTGCCAGGCCTGGAAAGCCCCTCTCCTCCAGGCACAGGGGATGCAGCCCCCTCTCTTCCGCCCAGCACTCATCGGTGCACGGACACAACAAGCTTAAGGACCTGCAGACACTCCTCACACCACGTAAGATTTCTAGATAACTGCTGCAGAGTCACACATGCTGCCTGCTTACAAAGCCAGCTAATTATACAATCTGTTAAGCATGTATGCGCACACAATGGTGCTTTGAGTCATTAGAGGACGGGATTTATACTTCACTGCACGCATCGTGCTCTTTGTGAGTGCGTGCCTGGATACAGCCAAAACCAACCCAAGTATCTGGAATGTCTGCAGCTCGCCGGCCAGCGCATCTGAATACAAAGCTGAGCCCTGCGAGAGCGACTGGCTGCGTGTGACCCCTGTTGCACATATTGCTCCCTCAATGATGTTTAAATCCCTGTTCCCCTTTTTACCACTGAGCATCTGAAAGTAGAGTACAGCATAATGTTTCAGCCATATTCTAATGCTGTAAGAGTTGTGTTAGCAAGGAAAAAGTAGCAGTGCAGGTGATGGGCTGTGAAGACAAAGAGCTGAACATCGGAGCCAGCAGCTCTGCCTGCCACAATGCGGCTGTCCCGGCTTTAATCCCAGCAGAAGGGCCCTGGCACTCCCTCGGTTCCTATGGCAGCAGCCGCTCCTCGACGGCCGAGCCCACGCCAGATGGAGATCCCTGTCCTAGGTGTTTGCCAGACAGATAACGCCCTGGCACATCAGAGATGCCATCTCTTCCCTTCATTTTGTCTTCACTTACTAGAGCTCAGCTTCATTCCCACTGATTTCAGACAGACCGACTACAACGCAGCATCTCTCCAGGCGAGGCACCCAGCAGCTCTGGGTCTCCAGCCCAGGCCAGAGCTCCCCTTCAGTTGCTCCACGTGTCCTCACGCAGCAGTGGCCGGCAAGGCCGATGACAAGTGGCACACAGCACAAAAACACAGGGCTGCACACATTTACCTGTGCTCAGCACTTTAGTTGGCTTCTCATTGCGTTCCTGTATTCAATAACAAAGCATCTGGGGGCTTTTTATGTAAAAACTGAGAGCAATACCTATGTTGTCTGTGGATTATATGTTGTTTCTGGTATTTCTTATTCTTAAAATAATTTCTTCTGCTCAGGATTTCGCTTCAGTTTCCCTGTCTCCAACATCCAACATTACCTGCAGGTCAGCCCCACTCCTCCCCTAAATTCAATTGGCTTAATCCTATACAAAGCTCTATCCTAAAGAATCATATACAATCATATACCTTACACTATACTTTGCAAGGCACGTACTCCACACCAGATTTTTCATTTCTACCTTCTATGCATTGCCATTTAGCCTGATTGCTTAACTCCAAAATAGAAAGATTTTAAGCATTTGGTGCATAAAGCACAAAGTATTATTTAGGGGCCAAACCACCCCCACTTTCACACATTTCTCTTCCCTGCAAGTCTGGGGAAGCAGCAGAAGGCACTAACTGCAAGAGTTTTAGGTTTGTCTTCTAAAATATGAGTTGGTCAAAATAAGCTCTAAAAATCTAGTAGCAACCACACAAACCTAGCAAGAAACAGTAGGATATCACATCTTTCTGTATGCTGTATCAAGCCGCAGCACTGCTCATCTCTAACAGGATATTTTCTCTCAGTTTTCATCACAGGGGATACAACCAGGAAAAGAAGATACTACAGATACCTCATGCTCTCCTCACAAAATAAGCCCACCTTGTAGAGCAACCTAGCAAACAAGTCACAGGATGTGCAGGTGCTTTAAGTCACAAGACATTTCACTCCTCAGATTTTCTTGTGGGGCGTGAAATGGCCCAGGTCACCAGGGACATCAGCCAGAGCACACACTGCCTTTCCACAAGGAATGGAACAGGAGGCAGCATTACTTTCCAAAAAGCCATGCTTAAGAGCCAAGTTAATTAGCAATTCAATTGCAACTCTGTTATACCTCCACCCTTGCTGACACAAGAAAGTACTAACAAATTTGACTATTTGAATCACCACCACTGGATTTCCAAGCTAACACTCAAAAGAAGCAGCTCACACATCAAGAGATGCCAAATTCCAGAGCAGGATATCTCTATATACATTTAGGTTGTTACCATCTCTCTCCAATTACCTTAAACTGTACCTTTCCTTGAAATTTAGAGGGCAAAGTGCAGAAAAACAAATTACTTCAAAGCCAATCTTCTGTACGCACAAGCCAAATCCTGTATAGCTGACATTGTTAGAAAGACATCCTTGACCAGCTTATCTCAGTCATAGAATCACAGAACGGTTTGGGTTGGAAGGGACCTTCCTGAAGCCCATCCAGTCCAACCCCCTGCAAGGAGCAGGGACATCTCCAACAGATCAGGTGGCTCAGAGCCCCGTCCAACCTGGCCTTGTTCATGTTCTTCATTCTACTCACCCCAAAAAGGAAAAAAATCTTTTGTTTTTTTTTTTTTTTTCCAGTGTAAAATACTATGATGTTCCAAGATCCCTCAAGAACACGTTCTCCCCATAACGATCAGTTTTCCTAGCCTTTAGAGCTGACAAAGTATAAGAGGCTGTTGAATTAGTAAAACCTCATTTTAAGTCTTACTCAGTGAAAACCAGTATTTGTAGCAAGGTACTTCAGGCAAAACTAAAGCAGCTGGGAAGGTGGGAAGTGTTTTGGGAACCAGACCTCTGCGGGTACACCCCCCTGTAAGGGAGCTCCGAGCAGACACCAGGGAGTACAGCCTGTACACAACGTGCGCGCTGCTCTCCAGCCAAATTACGGCAGGCACCGTGCACACTATCGGCTGCCTGATCTAGCCTCAGCTGTAGCTTGTTTATAACTTACTGAAGCTGTTAGAACACAACCATCACTGCTGCTCAAGGCAATTACCTAAAATATCTCAGCCATTCATTTCCATCCTTCTTTTTAAGTCAAATCTGTGTTTAATGCATTGTGCTTCGTAGCACTATACATTTGGTCTTAAACAAGCCATCACAAGGTCTTACAGATTTGAAATTTGCTGCTTAACTGCATGCTACTTCACCATCAGCACTTGAACGAGATGCAACTCCCATGCCAGTAATTTTTTCAGCAGTTTCACCGTATTATCGATTTCATTCATTTCTACCCAAACACTGATCTGCACCATGAATGCAGAATTCTCAAGATGTATATTAAATTATTCCTGTCAGCTCAGCTAAGTAAGTCATCCATAGTTCAGCTCATCTGCAAAGACCAAGCTGAAACTCTCTGGCAAACAAAATACTCCTGTTGCCCTTGTCTGCTATCTTTAGGCTAACCTAGAGACTGATCCAGAGAATCAACCTGCTGTCAAGGTTCCAAAATCTGTGATGAATCTGCAGAACTATTAAAAGCACAAACCTTACTGGCAAAGGTCTTTGAACACTACAGCTTTTCATAATAATGTCCTTTATTCAATGTCCTTCTAATAATTGCCAAATCAATGGCACAAACAGATGCTTCTACTGTTCCAGACTAGAGAAGACAAAGGACAGTGATACTGCAGGAACTGCAGTGCTTGCGATGAATGAAATGACATTGAAATTCTCTCTAACAGCATTTCAGAGAAATGCAAGTACATGCTGAGCAAGACCAACACACAGGTAAAATGGTGCCTCCAGTTACGCATGCAGAAGGTACAGGGAGGACATCAGCAAGAAGCAGACACCTTTTCAGGTGTCACCTTCACAGTGCCGCAGCAGATGGAATTACAGCTCACAGCACAGCACGGAGAAAGCTGATACCGAAGCTGCCTGCTTTGAAAGAAAACCACAAGTGACACAGCTGCCTGGCTGAACCCATGCTCACCATCCATGGTGCCAGGCAAGCACAGCAGACTGCAGCTCAGGAGCAAGCCATGACTTCTAGGGGAACCGTGTTTTGCAGGAAGGTCACTCCAACCCAGTAGGTCACTGCTGCAAAAGATACTCCTTCAGCCATTCCAGCTTACTGCAGCAGCAGAAAGAGGGAGCAGTTTTTGTGTGCCAGCTAGCTTAGTGAGGAGATGGATGTGCACCAGGCAGGAGGAACGGCCACCTCCCGTGGTGGGAATGCTCAGTCCCTCCCCAGCCTGCTCCAGCCCTGGCCCACAGACAGACCTCCAGCAGCACAAAAGGGCAAGACTAAATGATGCACTACAGTCACAACCAAGCTCTAGGGCAAAGCTTTTTCTTTTTTCCACCAGCAAACGTACAAGTGGTTACCATTCTGTAAGCAATGGTTCACTGCAATCTTCCGAGATAGATCCAGAGGCAATCACCTACAGCTACTAAAATGTGGGGGGATCAAATTCACATCCAGTCTCTACCTGAGCAGTGCTCATTTTAAAAGTGAGGTTTGTTAATAAATTAATCCCTTTTATTTTTCCTCATTAACATATAATACAAAACATTGACATAAAACCAGCTCAGCCAGCCTCACAGAAATACTATGCCCCACACATCTGCCATTCCCCTGTCTGCACCCAAACTGATTGATGCCCAGGTGTCCACCACACAAAGCCAAGAAGGCACCCAGTCTGGGTTCAGTCTAAGGACCAGGTTTGTTTGTCCTTTCTATGGAACTAAACCAATTGGTATTCTTCAAGTACCCAGTGCTGCCCTTTCATCCCCTCATGTGATGAGCCACCAGCTTAGAAGCACTGATGCTCCGACATGGCAAACAATAACAAATCCTCAGTGCTCACTGTAAAAGCAACAACTTTTCACAGTTACCTGGAAATATTTCAAACCAGCTCAAGTACAACCTTGCACAGCAGAGCCTCCAAGCACCAAAGGGACATCACCTCTGCTCCACGTCTCCCTGACCGGACACAAGGTAGGAACAGGGAATCCAGGGCTTTTCTCTGATCACCAACGAGCAGAACCTACTTGTGACCAAATGAGGAAAAGAAGTAAACAGGGCTAAAAGGGCAATTTGTTACACCTGTGCCAGCCAGAACACATATACAGTCCTTAGTGAATTGAGTGTATTGCCCTGGTTTTCTGTTCAGTTGACTCAAGCCATCCCAGAAGCAGGCTGTTACAGAATGAGCAGAAAAGCTAAATCAGACAATGCAACATTCAAAGAGGGACTAACCTCAGTGGGAAGGAGAAAACAAAAACTTTGCTGGCTTTCCCCATCAGCATGGATGTACTTTAATATTCTTCCCTAATGCAAAGCTGATGTGCAAAGGAAAAAGAGCTCACAAAGCTACACAAAGGAGCAGTTCCAAAATGAGCCATCAGGATCACCAGGGGAGAGCACGGTAAGCAACGCTTTGTGATGGTCCAGGCAAGTATAAACCACAGCTTTCCAAAAGGGTAAACAGAGAACTTAGGGTGATGTAACTCAACATGCTTAGGTCCAGTTTTAAGAACTGAGCAGAACTTTAATCAGAAAAAAATAGTTCTTCAGTAACTGACCATAGCAATACAGAAACGCCTGCCATCACAGAAGTCCAAAGCTCCCTGGCCACCAGTGTGCTGCACAAGCAAAGCAGCAGGTCAATCTAGAGAGGACACAGGGCTGCCACTTCAGCTGTACAAGGACCCAAGGAAGGCGAGGGCAGGCATGGAGAACGTAGCACAATCGCACGAGAGGTCCCAGCCTTCTCTTACCACACTGGTACTAGAGGCACACACTGTACTCTGTTTTCAGCGGGATGCCTGTCCGTTGCTGTTCCATTTGCAGAGCATCATTTAGTCCGATGACTGAAGGCCAAGACAAAGCAGCAGCATCACCCCACCCTACCTAGAAACTCTGCACTGTCACAGAGCACTCACCAGCCATAACGCAAGTTGCAAGAAACAAACTATTCTATAGCAGTATTTTTCCCCGTTCATGATGTTGGAAGGTGGATACTTTGTCTATAACAACTTAAAGCTTCTGAAAACCAAAAGCATCAGTAACAGTGCGTGCATACTCATTTTTTTTGCATATATTAAGAACCGAGGCTACATCCTTTAAAGGTGATTCACTTGTACAAAGGCTGCTTCTTTCAGACACTGGCACTCTGAGCTCTTACTTATCTGCCTCCTTCCTTACCTACAGGATATGAAAGTTTAGACAAAGGCATTTGACATTAAAATCAGTTGAGAAAAACATCCTAACAAGTTTCCAAGTCTATTTGCTTTTCTTAGAATGATAAGCTTCACAATATTTCTTGCAGGTCTCTACTTCACATGTTTTGTTCAATATGTACTGATTATCCCAATAAAATAATGCCCAAAGCACACCAAAAATCTTTTAATACAGTGAAAATTAGAGTATCAGATCTATTACACCACTCAGCCTTTTCTCTCCACTGGAGAAGTATTAGAGCCTTTGGACATCTCATTTCAACAAGAAGGTTATTTAGTTCTAGAGTTTGGAGTAAAGTATTTAATCGCTAAAGGATTTGCAAATTACACATGAATATGCATGCAGCACTTCTCACCACAACATAAATCCTATTGTATATTTATGAATGGATTGCTTTGCCTCCAGCTTCTACATGTATATAAACACAGATTTTAATCTTCTATTCCTTCCTCCCTCCCTTCTTTTTAAGGAGTTGCTTAAACAAATTTGCATTTTTGGAATCTATTATCTACAGTGTATTTATTTTTTTAAAACTCTGAAAAGCCTCCTTCTCCCATCAGGCAAAATGCTTACTTTATGAAAGGCTGTAAGGACCCTATAAGTACGGCCATAAGAGAACTAAGCAACAGTGTTATACAGCTTGTGAGAGAGAAAGTAGAAGCAACAATCACTGGAAAAAAAGAGTGCTCTGAGCATCAGGGATGGGAACACAAAGGATTAAATGACAGCTCAGCAGCTGGCCTTCCACTGCAAAGACACTAGCTAAGGGGAAGGGAACCCTCCATAAGCACCTATGAAGTAACATAAAAAATAAAACTCTTAATTCATACTGACATACCTCCAATACTCTCTACACCGTTCCTCAGTCAGTGTCTAAGCTGGACCCAAGCAGCATTTCGGCCAGTCTTCAATAATATACACGGTAAGAGGCACGAGTGTCACTCGCAGGTGTTGCCACAGATCTGCCCAACTACTCCAGGGAAGTAACTCAAACAATAATGCCTTTAAAGGTCTTTGTTAAACTGATTTAATTTAGATTATTTCACCACAATCTATTCTGTAATATATCTGACTGCTAAGATACACTTACCAATACGTAGCACTCCATCAGAAGCAAGTGTCACAAGCAGATGTCCGAGCAGAACAATTAGAGGTGTGAAACACCGCTTGGATTGTTCTCATTTTTATTACTACACAGCAAAACCCTGAACACCGAGAAGTTAACCGCCCCAGCCACCTTCCTCTTCCAAGGACCTGGTGTCACCTGGCTCTGTTCAGAAAATGGGAACGGCCAGGGAGTCCCAGCACCCACCTCGCCGCCTTGCAGTAGAGCAGAAGGGCTCTGGCAGCACGCCGGAGACGGAGACATGATGGGACACAACACAACTTGTCAGAGCTACCATCCAACGCTGCAGGAGCCCGTCTCTGGGAAGCAGACAGAAAATAAACCAGGAAGGACTATGGGGTATTAACTACAGACTAGTGGACAAATAGAGAATAAAGATGAGAAAATTCAACACAGAACATTTGCTTTAGGGATAAGAGTGGCATTTACAAAAGATGTGTGAAAGCAAGCCTGAGCGGAGGACTGTGTGGCCAGTTCAGTTGCAAATTTGTCTTTGCAAACTGAGATTTTTACCCATGCAACCCTTTGGCAAATGATCAGGTTCCTCAGCCACATACCCCTCCCTTTCCACCCACACATTCTTCTCCTGGAAGAGGGGCAGTACCCAAGCAGTAGAAGAGATCAGACAAGGAAACAACATGTGCTTTTAGAAAGTATTTACGTTCAGGTTATGCCTCTCAGCATCAAGCAAAGACCACGATGGCAGATACCTTCTAAATTGAATTACTAGTGAGCCAGTTGCATGAGAAACTAGCCATGTCACACAATAGTCTCTAAATAATTCAGATGACATATGGCAATAGATCTACCTTTATTCAGAATTACAGAGCACCTCAACTGAAAAGATACATTGATATTTGACAGATTGGATTGAAGTTACATCCAGAAACTTCTACATTCAAATTTAAAAAGCAAAAAATAGGAAAGTGAGGAAGTCTAAAATATCTTCAAAAACCTTAGTGCCACAGAAAGCCATGGGACGTGGTAGCAGACATGACATTTCCCTCTCCTGGATATATAGGTTAAAATGAGACAGAGTAACATTCACTGAGGACTGTAAGGAGATCTCTTTACCAGACAAATGTGCCTATTTCTGGAATATTGGAAAACTTACTTTTTGAGAAGTAGCTGTTAAACAGTCTGTGTCCAGTTCTGGAGCCCCCAACATAAGAAGGACATGGACCAGTTGGAGAGGGTCCAGAGGAGGCCACGAAGATGATCAGAGGGCTGGAGCACCTCTCCTACGAGGACAGGCTGAGAGAGTTGGGGCTGTTCAGCCTGGAGAAGAGGAGGCTCCAGGGAGACCTGATAGCGGCCTTCAAGGGGGCTACAGGAAAGATGGGGAGAGGCTGTTCAGTAGGGCCTGTTGTGATAGGACAAGGGGTAATGGGTTTAAATTAGAGGGAGGTAGATTTAGATTAGATATTAGAAAAAAATTTTTTACAATGAGAGTTGTAGAGCACTGGAACAGGTTGCCCAGAGAAGTGGTGGATGCCCCATCCCTGGAAACATTCAAGGCCAGGCTGGATGCATTTCTGAGCAACCTGATCTGGTCAGGGATGTCCCTGCTCCTTGCAGGGGGGTTGGACTAGATGACCTTTGAAGGTCCCTTCCAACTCTAGCCATTCTATGATTCTATGATTCTATGATTCTTTGTGTCCACGTTAAGAACTAAACAGTCAGTCTCCCATCAAGGCAACAGATTGTATAACTTTGCTGCTTAGATCTTGTAGTGTGAAATACATGCTAGTGACATAAGAAAAGACAAATTGCAAGTCTGGCTTATTGCCTTGCTGGCTGACAAGCTATTTAGGTTAGCTGGATGTAGAGAGAACTTCAAGGAATTTCAGAAAAATCTAAACAAGTGTGTGAACTGACAAAGTGGAGAGCGATCGGACGTTAAGAACTGTTGAATTATATACTGAACAGAAGAGTTTAACCTCCTTATTCTCTGCAGGGTTAACACACATCACTAATCAAATACCCTTGAGCATCACCACATACGTGCTCCAACACAAAAGTCTGTTCAAAGTGCTGATTTGGTTTCAAGTTTAACCATGCCAAAACTCTGCAATACAAAGTGTTATTCATGTCAAGGATTTATTTTTTTAAACACTAAAAGCTCATCTGGAACATTATACTCACAGTATAGGTCATCCTAATTTAGATAAGCCTTACCATTTTATCTTAAAAATACATCCTCTTCATACCAAGTTCTCCTTTGAGAAAAGTTTCCATCTCCGCTATACAGGAATTCATTCAGAGCAGCAGCGGTCAGTGAAGCTGCATGATTAGCAACACTCCATCAGTCATAGGGAGCACCTGGAAAAATCCTACAAAGAACACAGAAGCTGCTGTGGCAGCACAGATCTTCCAAAGGAGGAAGGTCTTGGGCCAGCTAAGCCACTCTCTTCCCATCAAAACAGCAGAAGTCCAAAGTAGCAATCAAAAAGTTGTATCAGATGTTGAGAAACAGAAGTGGCATGATTCTGAACAAAGCTGGGGTCTGAGCAGCAAAAAGCCTGTCTGGAGACCATTGCAACAACCTAACAGCTGTTAAAAACCGAGCAGCATCACTAACTGAGCACGGACCTTACCCTGTGTGCCCTGTTGCAGCAGGACTGCCACATCCCCTAGATCAGGGACGTGAGACGCAGAGGCACAGCACACGCGTGCTGCCTCGGAAATCCCAGCAAACCCCCAGTGACAGCAGGGCCCTACAGGGCAGGCAGGCTGAAGGTTTCCCCGCAGGGAAAGCAGAGGTTTCAGCTTCAGAGCACCATGGAGCAGACAGGTGCCCTGCTGCAACACGGAGCCCACCCCACCTCTGCCAGCCCAGGACAGCAGCCGCCCCATTCCCCTCTCCCACTCACCTGCCTCCTCCCCTGCATTTCGGCAGCTGCAGAGCAAGCCAGCTCTCCCAAGTGAGTAGGATAACCTCCGCCTCCCGGGGGGGTTACTGTGAGCTCCTCTGCAGCCTGAATCAGGCTGGCTGACCCAGCACCACCCCCAAGACAGGCCAGCAACTTGAGATACTTCCCAGGAAACAGACGGGACAATTTGTAGAGCTGCATCACATCTGACAGTCAAATACTCTCCATTATCATCCCCACCCAAATTCCCTCTGAGATAATTTGGATAAGCAGCTCAAACAGTCCAACTACGGGAACTTCAGATGTCCAGGATGAAGCTGTCAGTGAGAAGACTCTTCCCATTCACTCAGGGGTTAGATGCCGTGGTCCAACAGATAGCTGCTGCCAACCCTCGGTGTCAAACTGCCGGAGCCCCTTGAAGGACATCCCGCAGGATGCGCGCACGGGGTGGCCTGCAGGCTTCATGGGCAAGGGGACAGCCTGCGCAGCCGGGCCAGCAGCACGTCTTCCAGCAGCTGCAGAGGCTCAGATGCCACGTGAAATCAAAAGCTGTGCCTGGCACAAGCAAAGTTAACTGCAAAGTTATCCACAGCACAAATCTGTAGAGCAGTTCTGGGGCTACCTACATTTCCCTGTGCTGCTCTAAGGGTCCAGAGGATTATTTTGGCCACTGCTGCTCCTCTGCAGGCCATCGTCGCTGTTGTGAGGGATGAAATCGCAGAGAGCCCTCTCCTTAGCGTGGACTGCCCTTGTTCTGAGTACAGGCTATTAAGGCGGTTTTAAGTCACATATGAGAAATTTGCAAGCTGTTGCAGGGACATTTAAGGAATAGTTTCACTTACATTTTAGCTCAAAACAGTTATGTGACCACCTTACATCCCAGCTCAGCACACAGCAGATATGAATGACTGCCTCTTGCAAATCAGCACCGCTTATTGCATGCTTTAAATCAATAAAGCTTTCCTCCACAGAGTAAATTCTTCTAAAACACTGATTAGGCGTTTGAGGAAAACTAAATAGTTTCACTGAACAATACCATTAGTCCTGAAACATCAGCTTGACATCCCAGCCAGAAAGCACTTTGTCAGAATTAATTAATCCCCACAGCACCTCCATAAGATTGAGAAAGCAATGAATCTGCTTTTTATATGTGTTGGGTACTTATGTTGCAGAACATGGTGGCTGGGGTGGAAGCCATAAGCACCAGCACAAACAGAGAACAAACCAAGCCAGCAGAACCCATCCAAAAGCACGAAAACCCAAAGAACGCTGACAGCTGTAGGATTTGGCTTCTTTGCATCTTGCTGTTACACAGACCTCCTGTGACTAACCAGAGAGTCTTCCAGATGTTACTTGACTAGATGAGTGGCAGTGAAAAGCAGTCGTTATTCTGTTGGGAGCCGTTTTGTCTGTTGTTTGTTCAGCCAATTATCTATGCATGTAGCTTAAAAGGGAGGGGGGAGCAGTAACCTTCAGCTCTGTGAGCAAGAACTCTGGGTTTTATTGGAGCAGGTGAAGCTAAGTCTTCACTACCACAAGCAAAGCATATAACCTCACTAAATAGGTCTTGTGAACGGCAATGAGCCAGCATGAAAAATATTTCTCTCCAAGGAAGTGGTTGATCTACATAGCTCTCACATGTGTATGCAGTAGTCTACATACCTCCACCTGACTTTGCCTGGCTGCTGCCACTCCCCTTTGTTCATCTATTTTTTCAGCTAATTCCTGCTCTGATGGTGGGGCACTCAAGGCCGTCAGGTTCAGGCAGCCGCTGAACAGGGAAAAGAACATCAGCAAGGCCTTCTCAAGCCAGCTGTACGATCTCACCTGCTCTTTGAGGAACACTTGAAGCTCTCCCATACTTGACACAACCGCGTGGCAAGCCAAGCCCAGAACATTTCGATCCTGGCAGAGCACGAGACCAGCAGAGTCTCCGCAACGCGCGCAGGAATGTGTTGTGGGGCGGTGACGCTCCTTGGCACGCTGAGCAGAGGGCAAGGCTAGCCCCAGCTGCATGCAGTCACCTTCAGCAGCACAGAGTATGAATCAATCATTTACTAATGGATTCCTCCAGTAACCGAGATAAGAGCCAAGTCTGAAAGGGCAGCGTGGCAGGTCAGCGACAGGACCACCCCCAGCCACCTACCACACATCACGTCTTTATGTGGCATTTATTTCATTAAATTTTTTTGGACAAGTCTTCCCATGTCTTCCAATAAGTTTTCTGGCACAAGCTAAAGGAATTTAAATCAGTTTCAGCCATGGAAAAGTTTGCTGCAAACTCATCTTCCCATAACTGTGCTAGCTATGAAGACACCAGTGTGAATTACACCTTCAGGAGAGGCTCTGCCCCACTGCTGGGTTCATCTGGGCTCCAGCAAGCGAAAATCGACGCTCCCTGAACAACTCAGAAATCAGGCAGCAAAGCCAAACAGCTCCAGCTCTGGGAACACCTCCCCAGATGGGCTGTCAGAGAGCCTGACTGGGTGAGGTGCCTGGGACAGCTTCACAAGCGCACCCTCAGCAGCATTCCCAGAGTGCCACCAGTCAGCCCCAGTCCCTCACCCCCTAGCCTCCCAGCACAAGCCTATATAACCTGCATCAACTGCTTCTGTAAAACAAACCCAGAAATTAACCATTTCCAGCCAGACCAGCTTCTGGACCTCGCTCCCCATGCAGAGACAGTATTTTACTCGGGTGGCAGCAACAGCTTCAGGTGCCCCGGCAACCATGGAGCGCCCGCCCCAGGTCACCAACACAGCAGCCACCACTCACCTGCCATGCCCTGGGATTTCCCACCCAATTTTCTGCCATTCCACTGGATGGAGAGCAAGGTAACTACTTCAATATGAAAACACATGACCTACATAGGGATTAAATTGTTGATCCCCTTGCCAAATCGGCTTCCAGTCTGCGGCAGTGTCACTAACTTCACAAGCCACCAATCTTTGAGGCAAAATTAAAGGACTGATCTTATGAACAAGACGACCTTGCCAGAGCAGAAAATAAAGCTCAACCTACATACTTCTAAACAATGCGATTTACAGAGATTTCTTCAAAAGCAATTCTGATCTTTTAAGACTCAGAATTCCCCAAGATGCATTAAGAAGCTGCTGCACTGAATAAAGCTTCCCATTTTTCACTTTTTTTTTTCATTTTCCATAGGGAAGTAAGATAAAATAATACTTTCAGTAGTTCTGAAGTCACTGCCAATATCCTCTGTCATTACACACCTGTGCATACCACACCTTTAGCAGCGATGTTCTTGTTAAAAATCATCATACCTGTTGTTCCCAGCGACCCTTCCCAGTTCAAAGTGAGTTTACACAAGTGATGAAGCACACTGGCGCTGAAGGCAGTCCCTGCTGTCTCCAAAACAATCAATACATCCTACCACAGGGTTTGTCTGCAGACTCTTAGGGGAAAAAGAAACAACAATAAAGTTTGATTTTTTCATAACTGAAGAGGTCTGATTGATTTTAGCCCCAATCCACTTCTTCCAATTACAAGTGCAGCCTGTGTTAATTCATCTTGGAAGACACTTGATATTAATAAATTAAAAACATTCCAAGTGTCATAATAATCTTACTCACTGCCCTTGTCTCCCTATATATTAGCACTTATATAAAACAATTCATTTTCAATTACCGTGGAAAAAACAACCTATAAGAATAGCACAAGTCCTACATGTTCAGACACCTGTTCCCAGAGATGGCACTTAGATGAAGACTGCATTTCTGTCACTTCTGCACTCATGGAAAACGGTTATCAAACAGCTTCTATGACCGAACTGCCTGTTCTTTATAAAATAATCAGCTATTTTGGGGAACGTACACACGAGAAAACAGCAAATTCACATACATATGACAGGGTGTTTGGCTAGCTATCAGTAAAGAAAGGCAACAGCAGGCATCACGCTAGCAGCCCTCAGTTGCACAACCTACACTGCTGTCAGTGATGACAAAACCGAGGGAAGAGAAATGTTCCATCTTTGAGACTTCTCCTTACGCTTACTGATCCTCAAGAACAAAAAGGCAAAGCTCCTTTTATTCTTGCTGCTTTTTATTGCCCTCCCTTCTTCCAGCCCTGGTATTTCGGAGAATGCCCACTTTTAGGTTAGTTGAATAGCTTGCTCCAAAGATTATGTTTATGCTATAGGCAAACGGAATCATAGAATCAGAATTATTAGGGTTGGCAGGGACCTTTAACCCAGTCCAACCCCCCTGCAAGGAGCAGGGACATCTCCAACCAGATCAGGTTGCTCAGAGCCCCGGCCAACCTGGCCTTGAATGTTTCCAGGGATGGGGCATCCACCACCTCTCTGGGCAATAATAATCCAAATAGTGAACAGTTACATGTAAAATTTTAGCATCATGCTCACTTGTCTAAGTCTTTAATACAGGAAGTTTGGATAAAAAGTGTGCAGAGCAGACTGGGGATGGAAAGCTTCAAGATCAGAATACACAGAGGAGACAGTACTCTGCAACATTTCATATCAAGCCTAGAAGGCAGACCTACAGGGGCATGGGTTTGAGCTCTCATAGATTGAGCTCTCTATGAGACATGCCTAGCTTTTCTTCAGTAAGATCCTCAGGCTCACCAAACCTCAATCTTCCTCAGTAAATAGGTGGCCCTAACTATTTTAAAAGCACAAAGTCTTCTACATGTGACAACACATACATCAGCACGTATTGGCCCTGAGCCTTGGCAAGTCTCTTCCCTAATTCTCCTTACCAAATCTCTGCTTTGTAGCTTCAGACTGGAAAAACCTCCATATGGAGTAGGAAGGGATTTCAGGGAGCAACTGCAGAATCCAGGTTTCAATTTACTAAGCATCTCCAACACTTTAGATCTCTAAGAGCCTTCAAGAAATGAAGGGCCACCAACTGAGGTACTGCTGCCTCCCAAAACTGAAAACATCTGCTGCTGTTGAGCAGCTTCACCAAGCTTAAGCTAGAAGTGCTCCTATTGCACTACCCCTCACTCTCAATAGGAGCCCAGTGATTGGGGTAAAATGAGAAGTTCAGTCAGCTCCATCTAAAATAACCTAGGAAAAAAAATGTGTAGACCACCACGCCAGTAGGAAGAGTGTGATAACACAGATATTGGAGAATGGGACAGGTTATCAGGCATCTCCAAATTCTCGGTTCAATCAGGAAGCTTCTGGGTTGAAAGGCAAGGAGAAGAGAAAAAACTATCCTCTGCCCAGACAGTTTGAGGGAGAGCAGAGGTTCCCCTCAGCCCAGTGTGAAGAACCCCAGGACAGCCCACCCACAGGAGCCCAGACGTCCACCTCTAACCCTCACATTTGATGACCGCAGAAGTCTCATTCGGGGCACACGGTTGCTGCAATTCCCGACCCACAGTGATGTTTAAGAACAGGCAGCGGCTGCTGCTAACGTTTCTGAGGCACCATTCTTGTTTTCTGTTTAGTCATCAGCACAGCAGCTTACAGTGCAGACACACCCTCTGTGTTAAGAAAGCAGCTGGGACAACCCTCTGGTGTGTTCTACCCAAATGGTAGGTACTGGTGCATACCTGAAAGATCATGCTTCCTTTTACAACTTGGAATGAAGGATTTCTTCCCCCAGCTCAGTACGGTTTGATCTCCCATTACACTGTATCCAAGTCCTAAATTTTCTAATTTCAAACAATTTACAAAAGAGTTATCTAGGTAAGCTTCCTTTTACACAAGGAAAAAACACAGTAGGTGTTTGGTTTGGGTTTTTTTTTCCCACCTAGTCACTAGAACTGCCTTACAGCTTTTTAACCTGAAATTCTTGCTTACAAGGTTCCTTGATTCTTCTCCATTACACCATACCAGAGGTGCAATAATGGTTAACTCACAAAATTCTTCATTAGACTGGCAAAGTCTAATGGTCCCTCTTACCAAGAGCCCATCTGCAGGACTGGTGCCAGCCATTACAGGAGAGCTGGAAAAATACCAGCCCCACTGGTTTCACCAGTCCTGCTTCTGATTTCACACAGCCCAAGGCCAGCTGAGGTCCCATCTTACACCCCCTGCCACTAACACCTTCCTGCGTGCCCAGAGCCAGCGCTGCTGGCCCAGCAGCAAACCCCAGTTAGCACAAGAACAAAACTGACACCCATTGTTGTCACAAAAACAATGGGCCAGCCCGTGCCCTGAAGCTACATGGTGTCCCTGCTCATGTTTACTTCCACTAAATTAAGCTAGAATGAAAGATTTAGGGAAGGTTTAAAAACCTGGGCGTCCTATCTTTAGCTACCAGTTGTTGCTCCCTGAATAAATCCATGAGGCATTACAAAGGTACAGTCCTACTGACAGGCAGCTGGGTGCAGAGTGAACCCTAACACATACACCTTCCTCCACATCCCTCAAACTCGCAGTTTCACAGCCATGTTTCCTAACACCTACTGCTTTTCACTGAGTAAAAGACAGCATGTGTAAGCACAGCACGCCAAGTACTGCAGCCAATACACAAACCAACCTGCCAGCTGCAGCGCTTTTAAAGACGACTTGTAAAAGACTACGCTTAAAATATTTAAGCTTAAATTACAGTTCAAGTCCAACGAGCAGCACATAAACCTAAGTTCACTATTGCGGGGAGTAGTTATCTTATGACTTAGTCTTATCAGAAATTCCTCATCAGCTGATTTTCACAGACACCGGCAATTAGTTGAAAGAGAAACTTTGTTCCTGTGAGCATGCCAGAGCAGGGTTTGAACTCATAAAAGCACATGGCTTCCTAGGTGATGGGTAAGTGTTGTGTCACTCAGTTGTTCCAGTGTCAGACCAATAAACTTCAAAACCTTGAGGATTTTCAGGGGGAGTGTCCAATATAGCTTTTTTTCTTGGTAGCACTACTGGAAGATGACTCAGATGCAAAGCTCGTCAGGGCCATGTGTATTCAGGTGTATTTCTATGTGCACAACAAATACGTCATGTGATAGACTTATCAGTATGTGTTTGAATATTCTCCTTTAGCAGCAGTGAGTAGGTGATGTTTCTGTGACAGCTATGTACACATGCATAAATAAGGCACCCATTTAGTCATTTCTGTTATTTTTGCATCACTAACCAAGGACGGATGAGATTTTTTAAGCGCCAGTACCAGGCCTATTAGATTTCTCATTTTTCTTCATTCTGTGTAACAGAATAAAGATTCCAGGAAAGCATTCCTGATTTAAGCTTGTATTGACTTACGACAGTTAAAAAACACACCTTGAAACAACCCCGTTATTAGCTCTTCTTGACCACATCACCAAAACAGAAGCCTCAAAACAAATTCCAAACCCCCAGCTAGCAGCAGGTTACATTTGTGTACAGTACACACAAGGATTATTCCTGGAATGCAGAACACTCCTTGAAATCTTGTAAAATTAGACAATCATTCACTTCCATGCTTAACAAAAAAAGCCCATCAAAGTAGAACTTGAGAGAAGGCAGAGTACAGACATCCTGCCAACAATGGAAGCCCTTTAAGGAGCCAATTGCTGGAGCAAGGGGAAGAAAGGAAAGCAAATTCTGAAATTATGCTACCTGCCCCATAACAAGAAAACTCATTGTCAGATGGGGGAAGTGCGTAAAATTTACAACTGCATCTTCAGATTGTTGGAATTCCCAGCTAATCAAGATGGATTTTTGAGTTGATGTGTCTGGGAACTTCAGCTAACAGAGCATTAAATGCTAAATCTGGAAACTCCTGATTTCAACACGACCCAGTAGCTGAGCTTCCTTCATGCTCGAGCTACCATACGCCCGTTTACCATAACCGCCTCAAGCGCAGAACTCCAACGTGCTAGGACAGAGCGCTGCTTGGAAAAGGACCTGGGTCTTGAGCAGGAGATGGTTTTCTGTTTCTCGTACTTTTAAAGTGAGCAATACAGGGAAAGAGCTGCTCGGAGCAAGCAGGAGCAAGAGGAGACCCAGGGAAGCAGAAGACAGACGTGGGATGGGGCGATCACACCCGCGCTTTGAAGTCAGTGGCCTCCACCAGCGCCAGGCTCGCCAAGGCCACAGAGCTGCTCGCAGCGGTGGCCACCAGGCAGGATGCGACCCGCCGACACCTCCGTGACCCCCCCGCCAGCTCGGCCCTGCTGACCGGGCAGCCTCCGCTCCCGGGGGCGGGCACGGCCCAGACGGCAGCGCCGGTGCCAGCCGCACCGCGCTCACCGGTTAAGGACAGCGAGCAGCGCAGGTCTGCGGGGCGCCTGGAGCCGGGAAAGGAGGTGGGCAGCAAGGTGCGAAGGGCAGAACAACAACCACCCTCACCCACCTCCGCCCGCCCCTCACCTCCCGAGCAGCGGGCGGGCGCCCAGCCAGGGCCGCGGGGAACGCGGCGGCCGCCCTGCCCTGCCCTCCCCTCCCGCGGAGCCAGCCCCGAGCCGAGGGCCGGCGGGAGCGCGGAGAGGACGGGCCGGGGACCGGCACAGCTCTGGCCGCGGGTGTCTGCCCGCCCCCCGGGTGTCTTCCCGCCGTGCCCCCCCCACCGCCACCGCCGCCGCCGCCCACCTGTCGCGGGGGTCCACCC